>JAXCGZ010006459.1:0-5000 GCA_037179515.1 Halocaridina rubra
ATAAGCACATTACCATATGTGAAAACATGAATCATTTTTACCCCGACCGGGACTTGAACCTAGGACTTATAATTACTAAGCCAAGGCTCTACCAACTACACCACAAAAGGTCTAAAAAGGAAACAGACCTTACAGCTCATATCTGCTATACTAGAAATGAACGCATTCTAACTGAATGCCACTATGTTCATATTACACTCTCCCTCCAACCTCACTCGTGGTTTCGTTTTCGCATTTAATTCAACCCCAATCTCATTCGGGACCAACAATAATCAAATAAGCACATTACCATATGTGAAAACATGAATCACTTTTATGCCGATCAGGACTTGAACCTAGGAGTTATAATTACTACGCCAAGCTGCTACCAACTACACCACAGAAGGCTTAAAAGGGAAGCAGACTTTACAACTTATATCTGCTATACTAGGAATTAACGCATTCTATCTGAATGTCATTATGTTCAAATCACAGTTTCCCCCAACCTCACTCGTGGTTTCCTTTTCGCATTTAATTCAACTCCCAATCTCATTCGGACCAACAATGAGATTGGGAGTTGAATTAAATACTTAAAACTCTTAATTACGTTAGCATTAACTACCTCCTCGCTTAGAAAATTCCAATCATCAACTACTCTTACACTAAACAAGTATTTTCTTACATCCTGCAAAGAAGTTTTCTTACAAAGCTTAAAACTATGACCTCTAGTTCTAGTGCCAGCCGTATCAAAATATCGATCCCTATCCACTCTGTCATAACCATGACGGAATTTAAAACCCGACACCATATCCCCCTCATTCTTCTTGCTTCGAGTGATGGTAAGCCTAATTTCCTTAGCCTCTCTTCATAACTGAGATTGCATATTTCTGGCACCAGTTTCGTGGCATATCTTTGAACTTCTTCCAGATTATCTATGTATTTTTTCAAGTGTTGATTCCAAAAGGGGGCTGAATATTCAAGCT
The DNA here is from genome assembly GCA_037179515.1 of Halocaridina rubra. NCBI lineage: Eukaryota > Metazoa > Arthropoda > Malacostraca > Decapoda > Atyidae > Halocaridina > Halocaridina rubra. The sequence continues at coordinate 963 of JAXCGZ010006459.1, forward strand.
TTGGCCTCATAAAAGTTACATAAATATTTCTGAACATTTCCTTGTCCATATGTCTGAAGGCTATCCTTACATTTGCTAAGAAAGTATATGCTGCCCTTACTATGCCATTTCCATGCATTTCTGTAGAGAAATCTGCAAGTATGTTTACTCTGATATCTCTCTCATTATCTGTCTCTTGAAATTCTGCTCCTGCTATTGAGTATCCAAAATTGGGCCTTCTCGCTCTTGAACCCATTCTCATTACCTTACATTTTAAAGGATTAAATTACATTGGCAACTTTTCTAACCACTCATGCAGATTAATTAGGTCTGCCTGAAGTTCTCTACCATTGTTCTCGTCTCTTACTTTCTTCACAATCTTTGCATCACCTCCAAACATTCAAGATTAAATTTACAGACTCTGGTTGGTCATTTACATATACAAGGAACGATAGTGGCCCTCAAACTGAACCCTATAGCATCCCAGTTCTAACTCTTCTCCTGTCAAACACTGAGTGTCTTACTATCGCCTTCTTTTCCCTTCCTTGTAAGTAAGATTTTATCCATTCCAAGACATTTCCACCTATTCTCACCATTACTTGCAGCTTCTTAATAAGTCTCCCATGTGGAAATGTATCAAATGTCTTCTGAATGTCTAGAAATATGCGATCTTCCCAGCCCTCTTTATTTCCTGTAAGATCTGAGTTACCTTATAAAATCCTAACAAGTTTGTCACTATTAATCTGCCTTCTCTGAAGCTATGTTGTCTCAGTGACAAAAAAGATGAAGGATTCCAAGTGAAGAGAGATGTGGTTTCTTAGTAGTTTCTTCATACCTTTACTATCCTGGTCAAGGAAACAGGCCTATTATTTAGAGCTGCATCCCTCTTTCCCTCTTTGAAGATAGGTACCACGTTCACTTCTTTCCAGCATCTAGGAATATCCCCAGATTCCAGCGACTTTTCAAATATGATCCATAGCTCCAGCAATATTGGTTTAGCGCATTTCTTAAGTATATAAGAGGATATATCATCAGAACCTGTAGCTTTTAGGGCATCTAACTTTATCAACGCTTTACCTACCTCTGACTTGAACTTCTTATTCAATTCATCGCAGATATGGAATCACAGGATCAGGTTAATATAAGCTATAAAGACTCCCCCTATTTACACAGAATATTAGGTAATGTCATGGATTCGTCGCTGGCAAGTCTTCTATGCTTCCTTCAGGGTGTGTATTCTTTTCCCCTCTCCAAACTTCTTTCAAAGAATTTCCATTGATTTTTTTTTCGGACTGTCCCTCTTACTAAGAAAAATTTTTGTACTCACAATAACCTTTTGACTCTCTTTTATGGCATGTTTGGTTAAAGTTTTGTATATTATTCTGGTTCACTCAAAAACACAAAGATAATGTGATAGCTACTGATTGTGTCGGTTCAAATGCCCGCCGTATGTGTGTATGGGTGTGTATACATATGTATTTACCTGTGCCCACGGGGAAGGGCTCCATGTTCGTAATTCCCTTTCTTCTGGTCCGTGTAAACTATGAATGCATTGAACATTTACTGTTCCTTCACTTAGAACTTCCAATTATTGACTATTCGTATACAAGAAATTTCCATGCGAAGCTTCATACTGTATACAAATAAAACTATTGATAAATCCTATGGTGGCAGATGGTATATAACATCTATTTATCCTCTCATATGCCTCACAAAACATCTCCTGTACCAATTATTTGTTAAAAATGGTCCCTTAGTCATTACCTGCAAAATGCTCATTAAGACTTGCGTAGTCCCCTTTTTGGACTGCTTTTTTTTCATTTCTTTCTCTGTCCCCCTACTCTAAGGCTGAACATCTTCGAAGACATACTTCATCAACAATACACACTGATCACATTTCAACTCGGTGGCTCATACTCAATTGTATTGATATCCAAAACGTTATCTGTGAACACCAAAACGAGCGGAGATGGTTCATCTCCCGAATCCCCTGTTGGTTCTGGTACATGTTGGTGTAAAATAAGTTTCCTTGCACATAAGCTAAGAACAATGCTCAAAAAAGAATCCTCTTCATTGTGTGGGTCAAGACTATTCCAGTTTATTTCTCTAAGATTAGAATCCTCCATAATTAAGATCCTATATTTTCTCTCCCATGCAATGTTAACAGCTGAATTCATCACTTCAAATGTACCAGCATTATTTAAGTATATACCTTTTTTTTTTCGTGTAACATACTTTGGTCATTGTAATGGTCTCTGAACCCGTATTCACAAGACTGACAAATAAACTCGTTGAAATTAATTCCTATAACAATATTTATTTCATCATCCTGGAACTTTTCACTTACAAGCAGTGCTATCCCTCCAGCAGTCCTCTCAGATGTCTCAATTCTCATTATTTTGTAGCCCTTAAGGAAAGTTGAAATTCTATATTGCTTCATATAATTTAGTCTCTGTAATTGCCCTTATATCTCCTGTGTATCCTTCCCTTTCAATCTTCCGCCTTACCAGTTACCCCATCAGTACGTGTGCACAGTAAAGAGAATAGGCTATATCCCTCGTTTTCAAACATTTTCATCACCCCTTTGTTTGGGTGACATGTAGGAACCATATATCAATTATAAAGCAGACAGATATTTTACTTTCATAAATCAATAAACAAAGAAAACAGGAGAATAAAGAACGTAATATTCGGTGGTAAATCCAAAGAGAGAATATTTTTGAAGGATTTTTGTGACAAGGAGAGAATGTCTCCAAATGGTCATTTTCGTGAGGGTTTGGAATACTTGATCAGATTTTATTTTAGTATTAAATTGCAGCATGACATCATGATTATAACTTTAAGTGTCATTTTAGTAAAAGGATATCAAGTAACCTAACCCAACCTAACCTAAAAACCTAATCCAAATGCGATGGAGTGCATCATTTTTCCTGGTCATTCTAAGGAAGGATGATCTTTAAAATGTGGACACTGGGAGCTATAATCTTTGCTCTATCCCATATATCTTAGAAATGAGTCATTCTCTAATCATAATGAGTCTAATGTATTTATACTTAGCATAGATGCACAAGAAAAATGATAGCTATTTACAAACACTTTTGACGTCTTGTCTAGGATCGAGGTTAAGGTTATTTCTTGTAGAAAGGAAAAAAAATAGATATTACAGTTATAAAATATTATGAGAGAGAGAGAGAGAGAGAGAGAGAGAGAGAGAGAGAGAGAGAGAGAGAGAGAGAGAGAGAGAGAGAGAGAGAGAGAGAGAGAGAGAGAGAGAGAATATTGCTGAGTGAGTACACTTATACTTCCAGAGAGGCAATACTAATAAAACCATAATATCGTATCACAAACCTGATCATTTTTGGAGGCAAAAAACTGGATGATAAGTATTCTACTGAAGGTCTTGTGTCCTGGATACGTGAATCATCTTCGAGGCAACCATTCATTTCGGTAAGTCACCGTCTCTCACAAATTGTACTTCTCCGTTGATTAGAATTGTTTACACTGATGAATAGGTCGGAGTTATTGGCTTACATCAAAAAATTAATTTTTATTTCGTGTCCATTCATATTCAGGTTCAAGGAAAAGTCTAGTGCTCATTATTATCTGTCTCCAAGTCTTTTTTTTTTTCCTTTCTTTTGTTACTAACAAGTATAATTTTGTCCTTGAATCTATAAATGGAATTAGCATTTACTGTTTCTACGCTTAGCGAATTCCAGCTGTCAACTATTCTTACACTAAAGAAGTGGAATATCATCAGTTCCTGTGGATGGTTTCCAACTTCTGTTTTCCATTTTTAGAATTTAAATGTTCTCGACGGCTGTATCTTCTATTTGCATTATTTGTATTGATGCTACCCTATTTTTATTTTCTTTATTGTCTTTCTGGTCACTTTCTGTTCCTAGTATTCGAAAGACTTTTTCATATTTTTTCCTTTTTGAACTACTTCAACGATTGTTACGTTTTGAAGTTTAGCACTCCCAAGTCACTTGATTTTTAACCCTACATTTTAGAATCCATTAGTTTCTCAGAATTTTTTTTCTGGATGAAAACAAAATTGAT
>JAXCGZ010006459.1:7500-40531 GCA_037179515.1 Halocaridina rubra
ACGCGAAGGTTGAAAATATGATTTTTCCGACGAGGTTTTGAAACGGAGACGCATGATCAGTACAAATAGTTAACACTCGTTACTATCCTTGTTTTCTTCTTTTTTAGACATGCCTTAAATCTGAATGATTCTCTCTCTCTCTCTCCTCTCTCTCTCTCTCTCTCTCTCTCTCTCTCTCTCTCTCTCTCTCTCTCTCAGTCGTCTGAGTTATCAAGATATTTCCAACAGGAAGTATATTTAGAATGCCTAATTGCAATTACTTGTGGTCAAAAACATTTTTTTTAGAAAACCCACAATCAGTCTATCATTTGAGCATTATTATTTTGGTCATGAACATGTAATAAACAAATCTATCTCTTCTTCAATGTTTCTCCGAGCTTTACGTAATGCAAACCCCGAATTTATTGATGCTGAGATTCAGAAAATCATTGATATTGTAAAATATCTTTGTTATCCCAATTGGTTCTTAAATAACTGTTTCAGTGCTCAAAAACGCATATTTCGTCGACCATTCCCTCACCGATAGTAATATTGTTTCGAAATTTAATAATAGTTTAGTTATTCCCTAATTCCAGGGGTACCAAATCTTAGTCAAGACTTTGAGAACATTAAATATCCGTTTAGTTTGTAAATATGAAAATATTTTTTCGCAATATATTGATTAAACATACTCCTGTTGCCACTTATGATATTATATATAAGATTCTATGTAAAGATTGTGATAAATACTATGTTGTCCAGACAAGCAAATCTTTAGTTTTTAGTGTCAACCAGCATAAAAATAACGTTCGAAATTGTCAGACGTCCAGTGCCTTGTTCAAGTACAGATGCTGTTTGGAATCACCATATTGAGTGGAACATTGCTCCTGTTTATGTAAGAAGTAAGGATATAATATATTATCAAGTATACTGCATTCCAACATGAAAAAAGTAATTTTGGAAATAACATAATAGTCTTGTTTAGTTACAATTAATTTTGCTTTACTACTATTTTTATTATTGATTAGTTCTACCATTATTATTTTTACTAATTATTAATATTATTATTATTATTATTATTGTTATTATTATTATTATTATTATTATTATTATTATTATTATTATTATTATTATTATTATTATTATTATTATTATTATTCCACTTAAGACCGTACCTTAATTACTTGTTTTCACTGGTATAGGTCAATCTCAACATTGGCCTCTTCCTTTGCCATGCCCATGGCAAAATATACAAAACCGTCTACCTGGAGTGCTGTTGCCAAAAAAAACGATATTTCTTTGTCGAGCTGCTAATTTAACTTTTTCTACTGTCTCAGTATGAACAGATATAGCTTCTTTCTTTCTATAAATTAGACATCTCTGATGATGAGTAGTAAATAAAATATACTTGTAAGTACTAAGGATCTCAAAATTTCTTTCAATTTCCTTAAGTACCCATAACCACTCACATTAATAATATTCACGTGCTTCTCGTGAAATAGTATCATATATATATATATATATATATATATATATATATATATATATATATATATATATATATATATATATATATATATATATATATATCGTTAGAAGTATGAATGCATTTAGAATACAGTATACTCTTCCCTTAATTGGCGATTTCAAATTATCAATTATTCTTGCACTAACGAAAAAGAAAAGTACTTTCAGACTTCTTGCAAAGTTTTCTTATGAGGGTTCATACAATGGCCTCTAGTTCTAGATCCACTCACATCAAAATATCGCTCCCAATCCACTCTCTCAAAACCAAGAAGGAATTTAAAACCAATTCCGTATCGTCCTCTTCCCTCTAGTTTCGAAAATGGTAAGTCCAACTCCTTTTGCCTATCCTCATAAATGAGGTTACGCACCTCTGTCACCAGTTTCGTAGTATATCCCTGAAATTTCCCCAGTTCATTTATTTATATGGAGAGAATGTGAAAAATAAATAATAAATAATGAATTATGCAATTGAAGCATTTTATTATTTCATAAGTAAATAAATAAACAATAGGCAAATTTGATAGCAGAAAATGCATCTACGCAAACTCCATGTGTGAATGATTCACATTTTTTTTTTAAGGGTGTGGATATAAAAAAAAAAATCTCTGCCTGTACGAGCAGTCTCATCGTTTATATAGAACTCTCCTTAGCCATATAAATAGAGGCGATGACAAAGGCCCAAGCAAATAGATGTTTATTTCGACAGGAATTTAGTATATAGATACGATGCATCGTCGCTCGTGAAAGTTTCGCCAATAAATAGATTGGTAAGTATAGGCACTGAGTTTTTGCTTTCATTTTCTCAATTGAGTGTTCGTTAAAATTGTTAATAGGAGCAGAGGTTGTCTGTGGTTGTTTATTTTTAGTTTTGCTTGTCGGGGGTTGGTTTATTTTAGTTTTGTGGAGTTTTAAGTTGTGGATAATTCGTGAAACTGTTGCTACTAATGAATATATTGTGTAAAATATTAAATAATTCTCCAGCGATGGAGTAATTTTTCTTGTTCTGGTTATTAGCAGCAATTATATATTAACTTTGATGTCGAGGACGTGGAATAGACACTGGTAGCGTCTATCGTATCCTAGTCTCTACCACTTAGATTCCTATAGCGCTTAGACCAGTGTTTTTCAACCTGTGGGCCATGGGCAGTTGCTAGGGGGGCCACTGACATATTCTAAGCTTGATTTCATATATGAAAAAGCGTAATTCGAGTTTCGATTTAAATTCGCATGATTTACTGACAGTAAATGCAGGGGCCAGCTCCTTAGTTCATTAATGAAGAAGTAGAAGTAAAAAGTGTTTTGAATATGCTATGTAATGATTTAATCATCATTACATAATTCTGAAGGGCAATAGACCATGAATAATTAAGGAGACCAAACGTGGGCCAATGAAAAAAATATTTGAATACCACTGAATTATACCATGGGAATGGGAGGCTATTGCTGAAACAAAACCACATCATGACCTCTTTAAATTGGATAGGACTCTCTTTTAGTTGGGAATTACTGTATTCTTTCCGTTAGATCATATTAGAAACTCGAGGCGCTCTTTAAAGTCGGGTACCTAACTAAATTTGCAATAATGGAAAAAAGAATATTAAGGTATTTGGATCATAAATTTTATTTTATCCTTTAGCTCATGAGACTATGGGTTTCGTTTACATCTTGGTAGAATATTAAGCAGTGTTATTTTAGCGTGATCCACATACTGAATGTGGTTTACATCATGGCTCTGCTAATATCTAATATAAAAGTTAAGTGCGCTGGTAATATTTACGAAATAACTCATCGAAACTCAACCAACCCTAACGCAAACCTAAACCTTACGAACCCCGGCCTACCCCTAACCAACAATGACCAACCCTTAATCAACGCTGACTTACCCCTACCCTAGAAACATTCAGAAATATCTGTGTGCGCCATAAACCCATATACATACTTGGTGACTTTAATGATGACTTGCTCTCAGCAGATAACAAAATGAAAAGGGTGATCGACACTGTGAAGTTAACACAAATAGTGACAAAACCGACCCGCATAACCCCAATTCTAGGACTCTTATAGATCTGATAATAACAAATAAAGTGGAAAGTATACCCTATTGGGACGTAGTTCCCTGCCCAATTGCAGACCACGAGCTGAACATTGCTGTGCTAAATATAAACAAGCCCAAAAGGAAGCCTCTCTTCAAGAGATTCCGGTGTCTAAAAAATTACTCCCCTGATATCTTTTGTGAAACATTAATCAACAACACAAATGTACTTAACAGAATTAAATACACAGATAACGTCGATTTGCAGGTTGAGATTCTAACAAAAGTCTTCCTTGAATGCTTAGATAGTTGTGCACCCATTGTAACAAGAAATATAACCCGCCCCTCAGCCCCCTGGCTAACTAATGACATCAAAGAGGCAATGCAAATCAGAAATCAAATACAAAAAGAACTAAAAATGAATAGATATGATATGACTCTCCGAGAACGTTATAAAACAGAAAAGAAACGTGTCAGATCTCTCATCAATGTAAGTAAAAAACTTTTACAAAAAACAATTTAATGACTCTAGACATGATACAGCAGCAACATGGAAAGTGATAAGAAGCATGATACCAAATGAAAAGAGTATCTCAGAAAGTTATGAAAATATTACGGAGTTGAAAGACAAAGCGGAAAACTTTAATAACTATTTTGCTAACGTTGGCAAAAATATATATGAAAAAAATCAAGAAAACATCAACTCAGTGAATATGACTAATTGCTTAAATGACAATTCTTCCAATGTAAACACAAGAGAGTACTTCAAGATAAATCCTATCGATTGTGCTACCCTAATTCTTACCATAAAGAGCCTAAGAAACTCTGGCTCTTATGGTTCAGACGGTATACCATTTCAGTTCATCAAAGATGCTCTACCCATGATTGCATCCTATATTCTAACTATTATGAACACTTCCATTGTTACTAAAAAGTTTCCTGACTCTTGGAAAATATCACATGTAATACCTCTGCATAAAAAGGGGGACAGAGAAGATGTGACAAACTATCGTCCCATCTCCCTGTTACCCATTTTCTCTAAAATATTAGAAAAAATTGTTGCATGCCAACTTATGTCATATTTAGAGTCAAATAGACTATTATCTATTAACCAACATGGTTTCAGACCGAAACTCTCGACGGAAACTGCACTGCTTAAAGTTACGAATAGTATCTATAATAATATAGATATGAAAAAAATATCTCTGCTTGTATTATTGGACTTATCAAAAGCCTTCGACAATGTAAACCATGAAATTCTTTTAAGTAAATGTACTAACTTAAATATTGATCCGAGCTGGTTTAGCGAGTATCTAATCGTAAACAGTCTATACGTCTTAACAACATTATCTCTGTGCCAAAAAAAATTATCATTTGGTGTTCCACAGGGATCAGTACTTGGTCCTATCCTCTTCTCCATTTACGTAAATTATCTATCTTCTTTCATTTCTGACTGTCTAGTCGTACAATATGCAGATGACACTCAACTACTCCTTAGTGGTGATATTAATAATCTCCCAGAGCTAACTTTAAGAGCAGAAAACACTCTGTCAAAAATTAAAACCTATTTTCAAGAAATCGGGCTGTTAATTAACTAAAGTAAAACACAATGCATATTTATTGGTTCAAGGTTCCATATAGCACAAATTCCAGAAAACACAGCAATTAATTTTTGCGACAATATTATCACACCCAGCAAGACAGTCAAAAACCTAGGAATTCACTTTGATAACCACATGTTGTTTGATTCCCACATAGATAAAGTATGCAAAAAGGTTACAGGAACATTAATGTACTTATCACCTATAAAAGACAATTTTGAGACTACCACTCGAATAACTGTTGTTGAATCTCTAGCCCTAAGTTACATTAATTACAGAACAACTGTTTGGGGAGCTACCACTAAGGCTCAGATAAACAGAATACAGAAGCTTATTAATTTTGCAGTTCGAGTTGCCCTGGGAGGAATAAGAAAATATGACCACATCACACCAGCTCTCAATAAACTTGGGTGGCTGCGGGCAGAAAACAAGGTCGCTTATGCTATTTATGTTTTTGTATTCACAATTTTGGACCATCATTATCCCAGCTGGCTATTTGATTTAAAAACAGTCAGGGATATAAGGGGAACCAACACAGGACAGAGCAGTGAGCTCTTTATTCACAGAACAAACACAGAAGCAGGTTCAAAGATGATTACTATCAAAGGGCCAACACTCTGGAATAATATTCCAGAGTATCTTAAAAATGCATCCTCCTTCACAGCTTTCAAAGGCAAACTATGTAATTTTCTTTTGGACAAATAGTTGCTGCTCATTAAGAACTAATTATTCTCATTGTAAGGAAAACAAATATGGAAATGATGCCAATAATGACGATCCTCTATCTAGTGTCATTCTTACTACTTTATTATTAACATTATTGTTAACATTTTTATTACTGCATTATTATTTTCTATGATAGCTACATTTAATTTAACTATATGTATTACCCTCTTATTTATAGTTTAATTACATGTCTACTTATAAGTTACTATTAATGTTGAATAACTATTGTACAAAATGGAAATAAATGTTTGTTTGTTTGTTTGTTTGTTTGTTTGTTTGTTTAACCCACCCTGACTTACCACTAATCCATAATGACCTGCCCCTAACCCATCCTTACCAGTCTCTAACCCAACCTAGTCTACCCCTGACCAACCTTCGCCTAACCGTAACCAACCCAAACCACTCTGGCGTAATGTTTTCCTCTCAAAGCTGACTGCTTGAAATGAGGGCCACAATTTTTATACGAGTTGGGGTGTTTTAAAGCTTAAAGTTAAAGTTTGCGGTTTTAGCTCTCCTATCAGAGGAATCGCCCCTGCTCTGGCAGGCGTCAGCCGGTGCAAGCCCCAACCCCCCCACTTTAGTGTCCAGCTACAGCAGTAACCTTCCCAGTGAACAGCTTAAACTCTCGGTACTGAACGGGAACTGATCTGTCGACCTCGCGAATGCGAGGCCAGCGCGTTACCACTGTACTAGCCAGAAAGTTAAGCGAAACCTTCCTGTCAGTGTGAAAAAAAGAAGTCTGAAATGCCTAGACAATCCACCCTGAAATCCACCACAGATTTTAGTTCATATTAGGAAATTATAATGCGTCCCCGCCATACTTTAATCATAAACTAATAGTTTTCTTTTATTTTTCAAAATGTAGATGATAAAATTAAGTAGATTTGCATATGTTGATCTAGTACTTAAAAATAATCATGTTTGTAAATCACACTCTAAAGTAGCATCTTTTAAGTTTTAATAAAAATGAGGGTGTTCTTAATATTACTGCAAAATTTTAGTCGATATAAACTGTGTCTGTAATCACATATCTAATGAGAAGGTTTTATCTAGGATTTTAAAAGAGGATTTTTTAAAGATCATTTTTTGACGAGTATTGCCCATTTAACAATAAAGTTATCTTTATTGTAAACTTAACTGTCTATTCACAGTACGAATGAACTTAGCAAGTCTACGATGATATGCTGCGCGAATTTGTTCAACGTCTTGAAAATAATGTTCTCTATCACTCTGTCTTTATTTTCTGTAAAATGCTTCCTGTTTCAATAAAATTATGTCATACACAGATGCTAACACAACTTAGCGGTTTTTCCCCACACTTGATGGGGTAATCCCGCTGGACCTGTTTGCCAACTTTGATCTTTGAACAAGGATGCACATTGTCATTCTCATGTAGTTTTGTCATTTTTATTAACAGTCTAGGATCAGTAATATGCACTATTAGCATCTACCTAAAAAGACAAACAAAAGTGAATTAAATATGAAAATAAAGTACATAAATTAGCACTTTTATAACATTTCTTCAACATGCAATGAAGTATATTGATGGATCTTAAATTTGATAGATACAATACACTGTGGAAGTTGTGAAGATAATTCATGAACATCCCGTATTTAGCTTATCTGTGTCCAGGTCCTCAGTCAGTCATTGCAGCGCAGTTTCGCTAGACTCGTTCCCCCGCGAAGAGTAGTTGCTTGAAATTCTGAATGGACTGTGTAGCTCTGGAAAATGTATATTCATTCATATATTTAATATTTTGTCATATCTAATCACCAACAACACATTGTCTCAAGAGGGGGCCTTTCTCTATCACTGCTCGGCATCTCTGGGTGGGTGTGGCCCTTTGTAGCTGCTTTACAAGCAGGATTCTGTCCCTTCATACACTCGCTCTGTTGAAATACAAAACAGATTTAAAGAAAGTATTAAAAATCTGAAAAGATAATATGAATTCTAAAAATGTCTATGCAACCGCCTTATAAATATATCTAGAAGAAAAGCTCGCTAAAGATGCTAGCGCAGTAGTTCCAGGGAATGGTTGCCAGTGCAGTACAATTTTCCTCTAGTCCTGAGGGTGCCAATATTCTTTCAAACTTTGCCAGTGTCCTTCCTAGAAATTACTCTATCCAGAGTAAAATTCATTGCAATCTGGAAATACAGAAACAATCAACCAACACTAACATATACATACATAGCAAGAATTGTGGTATATCACATGTTTACAAGACTTGTTGGACACACTCAGGTTAGTTATTGCACTTATTAAAGTGGATAGGGGTGACCATACCTGTCAAGAGTCATTGTGGCACTAGTCTTAAAGTACTAGATTTCATCAGTGTCTTTGCCTTGCAATCCACTTCTTCTTCTTCGTCTACATATTTTCCCACTTTTATGTGGGGTCGATGTTTCTGGCCAGCGTTCTCCATATGTTTCTGTCCCATACCTCATCACCCAACAAACCTTTAGACCTCAGGTCGTCATTGATGAAATCCATCCACCTACGCTTTGGTCTCCCCCTACTTCTCCTACCCTGTATATCCATTTCCATCACCCTCCTCTCAACATACTGTTCATCCCTCCTAATGACATGACCATACCATCTTAGTCTACTCTCTTGTATCTTATCTGATATTTCTCTAACTTTTGAGGTAGCTCTAATTACCTCGTTTCTGATCTTATTGCTTCTTGTCACCCCACACATCCATCTCAACATCCTCATCTCTGCCTCATCCAATTTTTTCTCTTGTGTCTTCTTTATTGCCCATGTCTCTGCTCCATACAGCATCACAGGCCTCACAGCTGTCTTATGCACGTTACCCCTCTACTTAATCCCTATTCTCCTGTCACACAGCACCCCAGACACTTTCTTCCAGTTCTTCCATACCGCTTGTATTCTGTGGGTTATTTCTGACTTGAGGTCACTATCCTCTGCTACTGTTGATCCCAAATACTTGAACTTTTCAACTAACTATTAGTGAAAAATGGGAGAGGAAATCAAAACTCAATGAAGGGTGAGTAACTGATGTTACTACAATATTCCAGTGGAAAGTTCTTCTCAAAGGAGGAATAACAATGTCAGTTTATATCTCAACAAAACTTGGCGTAGTTTCACCATTTGCAGCAGAATTGTAGACAGCACTAGGTCACAAATAGTATATAGCTGCCATGAGGTGAGAAAGAATAGACACTTGCTCCAGTGTCTACGATGAACTCTTAGTGATAAAAAAAAAATAATGCAGGTACCAAAAAAAAAATGCTTTGACCTGCTGACTTAGTTTCCAAAATTTGCAGGAGCTGGAGATGATGGACAGGGATTAGGTAGCATTTGTACATTGCATTTGCTTCCCAACAACTATTGGCACTACACTAGTATGTCGACACTCATTCTGAAATACTGCTCTTTGAGGCACTGTTTTTTCATCTTGTCCTGACCTAGGCAACATATTATACCAGAATACTGATCTACAGGTGTTACAAGACCCTTTTTCTCCATTGCCTTAGTGGTCCAATGGTGCCTTTCCACAACCCCATTTCTACAAGGTTGATAAGCTGATCCAAAGAAGGGATTTAAACTCCATCTATCTAACTTGTTCTTCACAACTTGTGACCAGAAAGAAGTGATGTTATCCAGCAGTACCTCATCAACTGGACCCCTCTCTAGGAAGACCTCATTCAACGCTGTCACAATCTCCTCAGCAGTCTCTGTCCTCAACTCTCTCCAGATTGCTATTTGACCATGAATACAATCTACCGTAAGTACATATCTCCCTTGCTGATAATGATTCAAATCAATCGGCAATCTTTTTCCAATCGTTCTTAACTTTAATTTCACCCGTCTTATGTGATCTTGGTGCAGGATTTATTGGTTGACATCGAATGCAACTTCTCACCATTTGCTGAATTTCATCCCAAATCACTGCAGGATCGACTTTTCTAGCCACAAGCAATGTCCTATCATCCCACGTGTGGTGCACTTTTTTTTTTTTTTTTTTAAGAGTGTGACACCGGGATAGGCAGAAACTGCCCTCATCAACAAAGGCCCGGGCACGAGAAAATACCAAGACGAAGGAAAAGAAAAAGTTAAGGGCAAGGCAGAGATGAGGTAATGTCACACAAAGGAAAACGACAGACAGAAAAAACAGTCAAAGTAAAGAGGACCCAGAGATATGGAGGACTAGGCTCTGAGATGACGATAGATCTGCTTTTTGAAGGATGAAAGGTTATAAGAACTAGGAAAGACAGAAGGAGGAAGAGAGTTCCAGAGTCTGGAGGTAGATGGGAAGAAGCAGTCGCTGCACCGACCAATCCGCGAGCTACAAATCTCGACACAGTACCTGTGTAACTCTCTGACACCTGGAGATCCCATACAACATTTTTCAGCCTTCTCTTCTGTCCTCTTCTTGGGTATCCCAAGCCAAGTCTTTTTCACTCTTTATTGGCCTTTGGCCTTGTTCTGTACTGATGTCACAAAGACTAAACTCACCCTCAAGCCAAACCCATTGATTAATTCCCTCAATATTTCAAGGCAGTGCTTTACAATAATCTCTGCAGCCCCCTTCGCATGGACTCTGTTCTCGACAGTCAAAACGGAGTTGACCCATCTAGACTGTAGCTGAATCAGTTCTAATCTCAACCTCTCACAAGTCCCACTTTAAAGCTAAAGTAACCCCTCCCGCTATGACATATTAATGTGATTAAAGTTATCTGTCTTCCTTCAGCCATGCTCTGTCCTCGACTAAGAAGCCACCCATTTCCAACATCATGCCTGTCGCTGTGATACTTGCATTTCATCATATAACTTCCTTCTCTGCTCATCTCGTTACATAACTGCAAGCAACCTGAAGCCATCCAGCAATAGGATAGTGGCCCACTAACTTTTCACACACACAGGGAAATGCTCTGTCCTACTCCTTTTCTTCTTTTCTCTGGAATCTCATTATTTCCACTAAAATTAAACTCAACCTTATCATCTCTCTCCAATTTCAGATCCATCATTATCCCACTATCCATTTGTTTCTGGATGCTTAATAACCAGCCCAAACCTGGCCAAATGCTCTGCTACTTCAGACGATGTTACCTCAGCTTCATCCTCTACGATATCATCAGTATATGAATTGGTAGTATCCTCTATCGCTCTCTCTTTCCTCAAGACTGTCTTGAGGATAACTGTAATAATTCAGGGTGCAAAATGTAACCCATAATCCAACCTTGTTAAATAAGATGTTCTCCCTCCATATTTCACCATCTGATACTTCCATAACTTCTCTGTTATGTGATTTTAAAGATAGGCTGACTTTAAATCCATAATGTTTGAGGCCCCACTCATCTGCCACCATACCTTTAGTGCTTCACCACATACATCAGTGAAATTATCACCAATATGACACCTCACATATGTATTAAGCTCGCCAAAATACAACACAGGTAGAACCTTAACTTTTGTTGGCTGAAATACTGTCATTTATGGCAACACTCCAATCTCCACTTCCTCTCCCCAAGGCGTTGTGATACACTCATTTATCCATTGCTTCACTTCTTTCTTGAAATCTTTTTTCACTTCCTATTATACAGTATACTCATAACAACCAATACGGTTTCTCAACATTGGGGAGTCCCCTTTCACAAACCTCTCTACCACCCACTTCATACCATCTAATACCGCAACAAAATCCTTCTCCTCAAAATTTAACAATGCAGCCCCTTTCTCAATACCTTTCTTTATCACATCCTTATGTGCCTCAACTTCCTCTTTGTCTGGGCAAAGTGAATGGGGTTGCTTCACCCGAAAGTCCCACTTACCAAGGCTATCCTCTTCTACCCAAGCAAACTTTGTTGCAACAGCCTCAATTGCCCTGCCAATTCCCTTATCTTTTCCCGCTGCCACTGTGCATCAAGCCTCCTCCCTCTCAACACTTGAGCAAACTTCAGCCTTCTCAAACTTCACTCTTCCATTCAAAAATGTCACTTCACTAAACTAACTTATCACATTCATCCCAAGTACTTCCTAAATGTCATCAATAACTGTATTATGAACAAGGGCCCTTACTCGTAATTGGATACCCTGTACCATCAACTCCACTTCTCAGGCACCCTCACACCTAATTTGGTCGACCAGCCGGAATCCACTATTGCTCTTGCCCCTCTTCCGACTACCAAAACCTTCACCTTGACAAATTTCTTGAAAGAGCCTTTACTGAACCGAGGGGGTAGTCTCCGGCACAATAGTCCCCCTTGGTAATTTTCCTGATTACAGCAGTTAGCTATATGTGTATGTCCCAGTTTTTCACACTGGTAGCAGATGAAGTCTGGTTTTGACTCCCTACCCTCCCTTGCCATGTGTGGACCTACACACGTGAAAAATTGGCCCCTAACCCCACTTGTCTCTTCCTTTCTGCCACTCAGAATATCACGTTGGTGCTGCAGGGTCTGCTGATTTTCCACTGCAGTCAATCCTTTACTAGCTACCGTCACTACCCCTTTACCTCCTCTTATTGTCAAGATTCTGGCTCCAGCTAATGAATCATCCATACCCACTGATTCAGTTTCCTATTTCTATGGTAATTCCATTGATATTCAGTCCGGGAATCCAATAACACACCCTAACTTTACAGCTCTCTCCAAGCCTTCACAAGTCTACCCAGCTAACGCAGCCAACTTTCTTATTTCATTAGCAAATATATCTACATGTTCCCCCAGCTACTGCAGCCTTTTAAACCTTCCATAAGCATCAAACGTACCCTATGCAAAAGTTTCTTTCAGTCTACTTATTGGGTTCTAAGTCTATTAATTTTAAGCTAGGGTAAAATAAAATAGATAACCAAACTGGACTTTATGCTTGAAGCTGGTACAAACAAAACAAGCCTCTCATCCGGGCATCAACAATAGATGAATCAAGTATAAGTACAAGATTATCAAAACGAGAGAATTAAACTCTGTTTAATAGGAAATAAATACAAATAAGAAAGCAATCAGAATAAATAATAAAAAACAATAAATAATCATACCTCAACTTTAACATTTCCTTTTCCCATAGAAAAAAGAAATCAATTCCATTTTCAAAATATTCAAGTGGCTATAATCATAATACTAGTTAACTTTGAATATATACCTACTTTATAAATCTATCTGCTCTTGCGGTTTTATAGTTCTACCAGACCTACGAAGGAGTACTGGTTCTGGCACTGGCATGGGAGCATGCATGGACTTATCAGAACTTTCAGCTATGCTATTAGAATTTATAACATTGCTCTCTGGTTCATTAATCACATCAGCATTTGATGTAAGACTAGTTGGAGTAGAAGGCAAAATTGGCTTACAAGTACCACCATAATTCTTAACAAAAACCACATCATCTACATTTTATTTTGATTTTTCAAATTTACATTCTTTCTGCAGTGCCTTCTCTCTTTATTCTTGAGGTTTAATTTTTTCTACAGTTCCCCAAAACTTACGGTTAAGCATCATATCAGCTGGAGCCTTCCCAGTGGAGGGTTGTACAGCTCTTCTATGATTATACAAAAACCTACATACTCTGATATTAATATCCCCATCAGTAAATT
Source organism: Halocaridina rubra (assembly GCA_037179515.1). NCBI lineage: Eukaryota > Metazoa > Arthropoda > Malacostraca > Decapoda > Atyidae > Halocaridina > Halocaridina rubra. Next base: position 20,923 of record JAXCGZ010006459.1, read on the forward strand.
TACTATTACCCCCTTTGAAAGTTTTTACTGCCCTTTCGGCTAAGCCATTAGAAGAAGGGTTATATGGAGCAGGTGTAACGTGTTTAATGCCATTCTTCCTCGGAAAACTCCATCTCTGCAGACACAAAATAAGGGGCATTGTCCAAAACAATTATTTCTGGCAATCCAAAATTACAAAATCTCTGCCTTAGCTTAGCAACAGTTACTGCTGATGTGGTATATATAGTAACATGAACATCCAAAAATTTTGTTTGAGAATCTACAATTATTACATAATAAGAGTCACCAATTGAACCAGTGTAGTCTATATGTAACCTACACCAAGGTTTCCCAGTTTCTGGCCAGGATAATACCGCTGATTGTGGATTCTGGAAATTTTTAAAACAAAGTTCACAAGATTTAGTTATTTCTGAAATGTCCTGGTCCAATTTTGGCCACCAAATCCAGTTAAATGCTTTCACTTTCATTGCATTGATACTGTTATGACCTACATGCAGCTGTTCTAGTACTGTGCTGTGCAAATCAGCACGTATAATTACATGGTTCCAATACAAAAGAACACACAGGGGTGTGATGAGTCTCTCTCAAACACGAGATGCTCAGGTACTAGTAATCCACAATGTGTCCAGGGTAGCCGTCTTTTTTAACCACCTCCACCATCGTGGCTCACCACTTGGTGGCCTCCCCAGGTCTTCAAGGCTGGATGATACCCTGTCATACATCTTCATCGAATTACGCTTTCACCTTGGCCTACCATTGTTTGATGATGGTGGCTGGGGAATGGCAAGCATAGGGGCGGGATCTAGGAGCCAAACGTATAAGTTGCAGAGGTCTGGATATTACAGGGAGTAGTGACCTTGTTGTGTTGAAGATGGATTGTGAGCAATGTCGGAGTAGCCACTCTTGAAATCATGCAACATTCTCCACCAGGGGCAGGAAAAGCATGGTTGCAGTGTGTGGTGGGCAGGTAACTTTCTCTACCATGATGGGGACCACAATAGGTATATGGTGTGGGAAGGAGTCTGGGACCAGCCCAGGATTTTAGAAGCTGGTAGAAATAAGTTTAGTACAGTGCAGATTCCACAAATATATATTTCCTGAACTGATGACACACATTCTAAGATAATGTGGCAAACTGCAGCTCCCATACATTGCAAGTGGTGCCCTGCCACATCCTTTAAACCTTTGTGATGCATGAACTGGGGAGGATGAAGTTGCAATGAGCCAAGCAGCAACATACCTACCAGACATGTCTAAGTATCCGTGTCGGTTACAGGCATGGTGGGGAAGGCCACCTCTTTACTTGGTAGAAAATGGGCACAGCCAAGAGGGCTGAGAGGATGCCGTAGATGCTACCACCACAGTGCTAGATACTTCTGCAGGGGGAGCCCTCTTTTTACTTCTGCAGCACTTCCTGAAGTGCCCCATCTTTTTCCATGGCAGATAATGATCCTTGGAGAGAAGTAGTTCTTATTTATGTGCAAGTTCTAGCAATTTCTGGGGGGTGGCCAAGGGGTTGTGTGCATGGCAGGGCTAGCTACAGCCTTCTTGATGTCTTCCGTTGCTGTTGCAACCTGGGCAAGTGACTTCTGATGAGGAAAAGACCCACCAGCACCTATGTCTCATACTGTAGCCTCAAAGACCAAGCACTTAAATATAAGCTTATCTACAATATCATGCAAAAAGAAATTTGAACACATATCCCTTTTTAGCACTGGGTCACTTCAACCTACTATCAATTTATGTAAAGACATATAATTACTCAGATTGTGATTACATTATGGCCACTTAAAGGCACAATATAACACCACCTGTGAACATTTTTGAATAGACCAATATGCTCACCTGGAGCCTGGAATTTACTGGAAAACTCACTCCATAGTACTGCCTGATTAACAGAGAGAAGTACTAATGCCTCGATATTTTCTACAGATTGCATGACATTTAAACTAACCCATATTTCCCTGTTATACCCATACTCCAAGGCTTGTTGAAGAGCTGGCACACAGCTGAGGCAGATATACATGAATACTTTTAGGTCGGGCTGCCTGTTGGGGAATCTTCAGGTTTCCACAGACAGCCTCCATGTCCAGAAGGTGGCAGAAGACATTTCAATCTCTCAATTCTCCCATGCAGAGGGTGCCACAACACATAGCACATGTGGAGAAGGGGTAATGTTTGTCAGTACCTAAGCAACTACCACCTGCAGTTGGCTTGATTGCAACCTCTGGCTCTGACAAAGAGCTGGCAAGGCGACCGAGACATGGAGCCTGGAGGGCATCGCCTAGCAATGTCTGGAAGAGGTGGTCATGCTGTCTTATTAGTGCCCAGGGAGAAAGTTCCACATCTCTATGCCATGGTGGATATGGGTGACTGCTACTCATGATAAAGGAACGAAACTTTATGATGCGACAGGTGAAGCATAATTGTTTGCAGGAGAGCGCAGAAAGCATGAGGACATATATTAGGGATAACATATCATACAAGAAATAGCAGCCCTTCAGCTGTGATAATCATTTTCAAGAATGAAGAGTCGTTGTGATTTCTAGCTATTAAAATGATAATTAATAGGCTATCTCCTTCCAATGGAAACTCAACAACAACTCTGGTATAGAGAAATCGCCACCAATATATGCGCTCGTCAAAGACAAGCTAACCATGATTGTAAATATCCACATTTAAATAAAGTAGAGGGGAAGAGCATAAAATATCATCGCAAAGTAAAATTTTTGGCAAAATTTTACTCTCCCCCAAGGAGTATTTAATTGACGAAATCTGTATTTCGTGAGTGTTATTAGCCCGATTTTATATGGGGTCGCTGAATTGACAAAATCTCTATAACCACAAATATTTTTCCATTTGGGATGAAATAACCTCACATAACATATTGTACTATACAAAATTACTGGAAATCCGTAATGCCTAATACCAACTCAATGAGCGGGTAAAGGTAACCTTTTTTAATTTTATGAGTATGAGTTCTAACCAACACTGGAGGAGCAAACCACCTCAGCTCGTTGCCGATCCCAACAAGCAATAACTGAAGATAATTGATGTTTGGTTGCTTTAGAAAGCATCTAACCACACTCTCAACTTTTGTATGAGTGAAGTCTTCCTTCATTTAAACTCTGAATGCTTGCATGATTTAGTAACTGAAGCTAAGAATAATTATTAACACTACTTACCAAGGAAGTAGCGGTCACCATGGCAAAGTGGTAGCTCTCGCGGGTTTGAGTCGTCAGGTCGAGGATTCGCGGTACGCCATGGTCTAAAGGCGTTCTCTCATGGTAACAATCAAACCTGCCTAAACCAAAGTCCTTCGCAGTACGTGACGTAAAATCGATCACTCACTTTCCAAGTAAGTCGTGTGGGGCTGAAAGATAAATTATATCCAACTTTTAAAGGCCTCTTCAGTTATACCATTTCTTTTTTTTTTATTGAAATATAATAGAAAACTACAGAAAGTTAGTCTAAAATGAAATGTGTATATGCTATAAATATAACTTATTGGTTCCACATAACATAATATAATGCTAAATACCCTTTTCTACTGATTATGGAAATTACAAAAAAAAAAAAAGTTAGCAATTTCTAAATTCATGCTCGGACAATATCCAAAATCTCTCCGACTGATTATGAATGAAAAACAATTTTCTTGTAGTTTATCAAGCAGTTATACCATGCTTGACACTTACCGTCATTGATTCTAATGTGTAGCAGTTACCCTCCTCCTCATAATCTTTCTAATAATTTTTTTTTTACCTCACACATATCTTCTTGTTTCCTAGCGACTAGGCACCGATACATGATTCCCTTCTAAAGTACTGCATTAGCTTTTGAAAACTGTGCACAAACAATGTATTGAAGTGCAATCTTGTGCTGGTTTTCCCTTTATATTCGTATATCGGCAAGATGGCGGGCTGCTCATATGTTACTCAACGAAAAGTCTATGTATCGATATCTATGAGAAATGCATGACTTATGTCACTCGAGAACCTCTTGCGCAGCCGACACATACATACTAACTTACATAATATATTGTAATTGTACTGTGGTCGATTTGGGGTCCAGCATCCGCTCCATATATATATATATATATATATATATATATATATATATATATATATATATATATATATATATATATGAATAATTTTTTACCCCTACCGGGACTCGAACCTAGGACTTATGATTACTAAGTCAAGGCGCTACCACTACACCACAGAAGGTTAAAAGGAACCCAACCTTATAGCTATATATACTATATATATAATATATATATATATATATATATATATATATATATATATATATATATATATATATATATAGTATAGAGATGGGCATATATATATATATATATATATATATATATATATATATATATATATATATATATATATATATATATGTATATATATATTATATATATATATATATATATATATATATATATATATATATATATATATATATATATATATATATATATATATATATATATATATATATATATATATAGTATAGAGATGGGCATATATATATATATATATATATATATATATATATATATATATATATATATATATATATATATATATATATATATATATATATATATAGCATAGAGATGGGCATATATATATATATATATATATATATATATATATATATATATATATATATATATATATATATATATATATATATATATATAGTATAGAGATGGGTATATATATTCTATTAATATATATATATATATATATATATATATATATATATATATATATATATATATATATATATATATATATATATATATATATATAGTATAGAGATGGGTATATATATTCTATTAATATATATATATATATATATATATATATATATATATATATATATATATATATATATATATATATATATATATATATATATATATATATATATATATATATATATATATATATATATATATATATATATATATATATATATATATATATATATATATATATATATATATATATATATATATATATATATATATATATATAATATATATAAATATATATATATATATATATATATATATATATATATATATATATATATATATATATATATATATATATATATATATATATATATATATATATATATGTGATTGCCTAATTGTGATTACCTAATTGTGTTTACGGGAAAGAGCCCAAAGCTCGTATCTTCCCGTCTCCAGATCGGTTCCATTTTGTACTTAGTGATACTTATCATACCTGTCCTTAAAACTATGGATTGATGTAGCATTAACTACCTCCTCGCTTAGCCAATTCCAATTATCAACTACTCTTACACTGAAAAAATATTTCCTTACTTCCTGCAAAGAACTTTTCTTACGAAGCTTCAAACTATGACCTCTAGTTCTAGAGCCAGCCATATCAAAATATCGATCCCTATCCACTCTATCATAACCATGAAGGACTTTAAAGACTGTCACCATATCCCCCCTCAATCTTCTAGCTTCGAGTGATAGTAAGTCTAATTCCCTCAGCCTCTCATCATAACTGAGATTGTGTATTTCTGGCACCAGTTTCGTGGCATGTCTTTGAACTTTTTCAAGCTTAGCTATGTGCTTTTTCAAGTGCGGATTCCAAAAGGGGGCTGCATATTCAAATTTTTGCCTCACATAGGTTACATAAATATTTCTGAACATTTCCTTGTCCATGTGCCTGAAGTATACACTTACATTTAAGAAGAAGGCATATGCTGCCCTTACTATGCCATTTATATGTATTTCTGGAGACAAATCTGCCAGAATGTTTACTCTTAGATCTCTCTCATTTTCTGTCTCTTGAAGTTGTACTCCAGCCACCGAGTAGTCAAGCTTGGGCCTTCTTGCACTTGTACACATTCTCATTACCTTACATTTTGAAGTATTGAATTTCATTAGCCACTTTTCTGACCACTCATGCAGACCATTTAGATCTTCCTGAAGTTCTCTACCATTGTTCTCGTTTCCTACTTTCTGCACAATCTTTGCATCATCTGCAAACATATTCATGAATGAATTTACAGACTCTGGTAGGTCATTTACATATACAAGGAACAAAAGTGGCCCTAAAACTTAACCCTTTGAAACTCCACTACTAATTCTTCTCCATTCAGACACTGAGTGTCTTACTCTAACCCTCTGTTCTCTTCCTTCTAAGTAAGTTTTTATCCATTCCAAGACATTTCCACCTAGTGTGTGTGTGATCACCTAATTGCGATTACCTAATTGTGTTTACGGGAGAGAGCCCAAAGCTCGTATATTCCCGTCTCCTGATCGATTCTATTTTGTACTTAGTGATACTTATCATACCTGTCCTTAAAACTATGGATTGGGATAGCATTAACTACCTCCTCCCTTAGCCAATTCCAGTTATCAACTACTCTTACACTGAAAAAGTATTTCCTTACATCCTGCAAAGAAGTTTTCTTACGAAGCTTCAAACTATGACCTCTAGCTCTAGATCCAGCCATATCAAAATATCGATCCCTATCCACTCTATCATAACCATGAAAGAATTCATGCGTTTGTGTGTATGCATATATACATTTATACAGATACACGCACAAGAGAGAGGAAGGACTACCATTACCTTATTTTGTATTATTAGGTTAAGTTAGATTAATATATATAACGTATACGTTAATAATTAAAGAGAAGATTGGTCGCAAAATATTGTCTCTTAACTAATGAGAGAGATTCTTTACTTAATAAAAGCTCTCTCTCTCATATATATATATATATATATATATATATATATATATATATATATATATATATATATATATATATATATATATATATATATATATATATATATATATATATATATATATATATATATAATATGTATATACCTGTATATATATATATATATATATATATATATATATATATATATATATATATATATATATATATATATATATATATATATATAGAGAGAGAGAGAGAGAGAGAGAGAGAGAGAGAGAGAGAGAGAGAGAGAGAGAGTGAGAGAGTATGGGATTCGGGGGGGAGGAAGTATCATAAAGGCTCGTTTATTTCACTTGTAATTTTTTTTCCTCAATCTCTCGTAATTACAAAGGTATAGTCATCAGTATAAGACATAGAATTGTACTAAACTCATTAGAATACAAAGAAATATATATAAAAAAATAAAATATTTACTCAATTTCAATATTTTGATGTATTTTCTTCCATATGAACAAGTAGGAAACGCACCCGGGATCGTTTCTTGGCTTTTCTACACCTGTTTTTGAATCAATTTCATTCAGTGATAGTGTAGCAGTGAGAGGGGCAGGGTGTAGTCACCATGATCTTATAAAGGTGCTTCATCCTAATTGCTCAAAATATTTTGATATTATCCCTGAAGTGAAATGTAAACAGTTTACGTTTGTAAATAGTGAGCTGGTGAATTTCGTATTGAAGAAAGAGTCGTTTATGACCATAATTTAGGGCGTATTTTCTGCTGACAACAGGCCGAGCAGGTAAGATAAACTCGTAGCTGCAGGGTGTGTATGTATACTGTAGATGCATTCTGAAAGTGCAGAAGGATGTCTCGGCGACACGGTTGGTATGAAAAAAACTTTTCACAAAACAGTTTGCATTGAATGTGCATAATTTTTCTGTTGTTATTTAGATTCTCGAGTTCCAAAACCAATTTATTTTTGTAGTCACTTTTCGGGTTAATGTATCGATTTCTCGTATATCGAATAGGATACATATGCCCAATGAAGAGTGTGACGGATGTAGAACTGTAAATGTGTGCATTATGTGATTACCTAATTGTGATTACCTAATTGTGTTTACGGGAAAGAGCCCAAAGCTCGTATCTTCCCGTCTCCTGATCGGTTCCATTTTTAGACTTAGTGATACTTATCATACCTGTCCTTAAAACTATGGATTGAGATAGCATTAACTACCTCCTCGCTTAGCGAATTCCAATTATCAACTACTCTTACACTGCTGGCTAGTACAGTGGTAACGCGCTGGCTTCGCATTCACGAGGTCGAAAGATCGGTCCCCGTCCAAGACCGAGAGTTTAAGCTGTTTACTGGCAGGAACTGCTGTGGGTGGACATCACAGTGGGGGGTTGGGGCTTGTCCTGGCTGACGAATACCCATTGTAAAATGGAAATAAAGTTTATTATTATTATTATTATTATTATAAAAAGTATTTCCTTACATCCTGCAAACAAGTTTTCTTACGAAGCTTCAAACTATGACCTCTAGTTCTAGAGCCAGCCATATCGAAATATCGATCCCTATCCACTCTTATCATAACCATGAAGGAATTTAAAGACTGTCACCATATCCCCCCTTACTCTTCTAGCTTCGAGTGATGGCAAGTCTAATTCCCTCAGCCTCTCATCATAACCGAGATTGCGTATTTCTGGCACCAGTTTCGTGGCATGTCTTTGAACTTTTTCAAGCTTAGCTATGTGCTTTTTCAAGTGCGGATTCCAAAAGGGGGCTGCATATTCGAGTTTTGGCCTCACATAGGTTACATAAATATTTCTGAACATTTCCTTGTCCATGTGCCTGAAGGCTACCCTTACATTTGATAAGAATGCATATGCTGCCCTTACTACGCCATTTATATGTATTTCTGGAGACAAATCTGCCAGTATGTTTACTCCTAGATCTCTCTCATTTTCTGTCTCTTGAAGTTGTACTCCAGCCACCGAGTAGTCAAGCTTGGGCCTTCTTGCACTTGTACCCATTCTCATTACCTTACATTTTGAGGTATTGAATTTCATTAGCCACTTTTCTGACCACTCATGCAGATTATTTAGATCCTCCTGAAGTTCTCTACCATTGTTCTCGTTTTTTACTTTCTTCGCAATCTTTGCATCATCTGCAAACATATTCATGAATGAATTTACAGACTCTGGTAGGTCATTTACATATACAAGGAACAAAAGTGGCCCTAAAACTGAACCCTGTGGAACTCCACTACTAACTCTTCTCCATTCAGACACTGAGTGTCTTACTCTAACCCTCTGTTCCCTTCCTTCTAAGTAAGTTTTTATCCATTCCAAGACATTTCCACCTATTCTAGCCATTGATTGCAGCTTCCTAATAAGTCTCCCATGTGGAACAGTGTCAAACGCTTTCTGGAAGTCTAGGAATATGCAATCTGCCCAGCCCTCTCTTTCCTGTAAGATTTGGCTTACCTCATCATAAAATTCTAATAAGTTTGTTACTGTTGATCTTCCTTCTCTGAAGCCATGTTGCCTCACTGACAAAAAGTTGAAGGATTCCAAGTGAAGAGAGATATGTTTCCTTAGTAGTTTCTCCATAAGTTTGCAAACTATGCTGGTCAAGGAAACTGGTCTATAGTTCAGAGCCGTATCCCTCCTTCCCTTTTTGAAGATAGGTATCACATTTGCTTTTTTCCAGCATCTTGGAATCTCCCCCGACTCCAGTGACTCCTTAAATATGATACTTAGTGCCACTGATATTGTGTTTGCGCATTTTTTAAGCACATGAGGGGATATGTCATCAGGACCTGTAGCTTTATGAACATCTAAATCCATCAGCGCTTTGCATACCTCTGTGGCTGTAAGGTTGATGTTCTCTAATACCGGCCCTTGAGCTTCTATCACTGCAATCTGAGGGGGTGGGGTATTTTCTACTGTAAATACTGACTGAAACTCCTTGTTCAATTCTTTGCAGATCTCTTCGTCCGTCTCAGTGATGCTTCCATCCGCTCTCTTTAGCCTTAAAACCTGTTCTTTTACCTTCAGTTTTCCTCTGATAAAGCTGTGGAAAAGCTTGGGATTTTCTTTAGCCTTCCTGGTGATGTCCCTCTCATAATCTCTCTCTGCCTCTCTCCTTTTACTTAGGTAGTCATTTCTTGCTCTTTTGTAGGTTTGCCAGGCATTTATGTTTTTTCTCCTCCTATACCTTTTCCAGCATTTGTCTCTCCACTCCTTAGCTCTTTTACACCCATTATCGAACCATTTCTCTCTGGCATGAATTACACCTACTTTGGTGACAGGTATGCAGCAATCTACTATCTTCCCATATTTCTCACAAAAGATGTCATACATTTCTTGTACAGATTTGTTGTAAAATAAGGTTCTCCAGTCAATAACTGCAAAAAGCTCATTCATTTTGATGTAATCTCCTTTCGGATAGTTCCTCCTCATGTCCTCAGTGCCTCTACTCTCAGGAAGAATGTCTTCAATGATATACTCCATCAACAACACACAGTGGTCACTCTTTCCAATTGGTGGTTCATACTCAATATTTTCAATATCCAACACATTATCTGTGAACACCAGATCAAGTAGTGATGGCTCATCCCCACCCCTGGCACTTGTTGGTTCCATTACATGTTGGTGTAGGAAATTCCCTTGTACGCAATCTAGGAATCTTGCCCCAAATGAGTCCTCACCACTGTGTGGGTCAAGATTTATCCAATCTATCTCTTTATGATTAAAGTCTCCCATAATCAAAATCCTACATTTTTTCTCCCGCGCCATGTTAACAACTGAGTTTATGACTTCAATCGTACCTATATGACTTTCCTCATAAATTTCAAGCCTATTTTGGTTCCTTGGTGGGTTGTATACAACAGTTATTATAATGCTCTCTGACCCAGTATTTATGCGAGCAACAAGAAATTCCCTGAACTCACATTCTATAGCCAAGTTTATTTCTTCAACTTGAATCCTCTCACTTATGAGCAGTGCTATCCCTCCACCAGTCCTCTCAGATCTTTCGACCCTTAGTATTCTGAAGCCCTTAGGAAAAACTGTGACACTGTTTATGTCCTCACTCAACTTAGTCTCTGTAATTGCTACTATATCTGCCTTACTGTTGTGAATCCTATCTTTTAATTCTACTGCCTTACCAGCTAATCCATCAGCATTTGTGTATAACAATCTTAATGAGGCCCCATCCCCTGATCTTCTGTCATTATCTTCTTTATCTCCCCTTTGTCTGGAAGTATTCTGTAACAAAAATTTTTCTTCTCTTCTTCATTTCTTTCATCATTTAACCTTCTTGCCTCTTGCAACAAGTTTTTGATCTTTCCCATCTCTTCCTGTGTTCTGTATCGTCTAATGAACACTTCTTTGCATTCTTGAAGGTCTTTTAGACTTTTTTTTCTCAACAATATTTCCCTACATGTCTCCCCTCTCTCAAAGGTTACTTTTGTTGGTCTCGGCTTTCCTTCCCTCGAATATTTACCTAGTTGGTGTATGTTTACAATATCCTCAGGACCACATACTACTCCAAGCTTTCTTATCAGGTCTACAACGTTAGCTTTATTTTCTTCAAGTCTCCCCTGCCATGTTGGCTCCTGGGATTCACTTATGCCTGAGATTACCACTGTCTTCTCCTTATCAAGTGCCTGTCTGATGAGTGGGTTTGCCCTTTCCCTCACAACGTCTTTCATTTTTTCGATTACTGTCTCTTTATAGTCAACTGTTTGTATGTTTTCCAGTGCCACCACCTTTACAGCCTCTTTTACTGCCACATTCCCCTTTAGTGCATCAGCAAAGGACGTTTTCATGGCATCATTTTCCATATTCAGCTCCTGGAACTCTTTTCTGAACTGTTCAATGTATGAATATGTACATGTTCACACATGTAAAAGGTGCCTGCGAGTGTAATTATGTTCTGCCTATTTAGTTTTACAATATTTTTACTCATTTAGTCAACGATTACCTATGTATGGAATAGGTATGATATTCATGATGGATGTAGTATGTAGATATTGGATAGGATTTGTTTTATGCACCCCTTTTATAGCCTACCCGTACCGCGTTGCTGTATAAACACCTAAATTCACCCTATTGAGATATTTAAGGCTTCGAGTTCAAGTTAGGTTAGATCAGGCAATTTCAGTACCCACTGCTGTCCACCAGTGTCGGCCCTAACGCATCAATAGTGATTTACGAGAAAAAAAAATCAGATTAATTCAAGAAACATCGAGACTTATTAGAATGATATAGTTTAGTTCAAAAATAGAAAGGGAGGTAAACGATTCTTATCATAATGGAGTATACTTGTACACAAATTTCATGAGATATTTTTCTAACTCGAGATATGAAAGAATGCATTCACCATTGTATGTATTATGTATATGAGTCATAGCTAGTTGACTTTTACGCATATTAGTATTGATATCATATATTTGTTTATGTTGTCATTTTCAGCAGCGTCTTTTGTATGATTAGATTGTCGAATATGCATACATATGAAATTACAAATTCAAAATACTTTTGAATACCACCAATCCTCTTCTCATAGTTTAAACGTGATGAAATCGCATCTTCATTATTCTTTGACGCCATGTTTCGTAATAGCCTTTGGCTTACACCTCTGTCACTATATGTTTTAGTAGTAGTCTCTGCTATGGGATTTGTAGAGTAAGGCATGGATCCTTGGCCATGTATGTTACTAAATGTAGGTCTGAGGATAAAGCCCCCAATTAGGGAAAAAACTTTGTGACAGTTGTTTTAATATTAATTTAGTTTTGATTAACCTAGGTAGGGAGTTCCTGGATCAAAGCTCCCTAGTTAGGAAAGGGAAGTCTGGTTTTACTGTTGCTTTTTTCTTTGTTGAAACAAATGCTCATACTTTGATTTCTGTTGTTTTAGTGTTCTTCCCCACCCTAGAAAATATATATATATATATATATATATATATATATATATATATATATATATATATATATATATATATATATATATATATATATATATATATATATATATATATATATATATATATATATATATATATATATATATATATATATAAATAAAACCAGATACACACTAGCTTCGGTCTTTTGTAGTTCTGTAGAGACTGCCAACCTTGTACAGCTCCATTACTTAGGCAAACTGTTAAACAGTTCTTTGCAATGCTCTTTGATCAATTCAAGCAAATTATTTTTGGTATTGTCAACGTCCACTGCTACTTGTTATAGGAATACTTCATTGGCTGTATTGCATGTTATACTCTACGTTATAATTAATCTAAAACTGTTTCAACAAAACTTGCGAACATAATTATTTGAGTTAATGCATTGTAATACAGTGTCTGTTGGAAATTTGCTCTAGAATTAATGTTCTATGTCAATTAGTTTGTAAGCCACTTAAAGTGATGATTTACTGCTTGCTCTTCCTCACTTACTGCCGCAATGGATTCTCTAACAATATACAATTCTTCATTATTCCTGTCATGATAAAACAATCCTGTATTTGCTCAAACTTGTTGTGGGCCATCTGGATACCCGAGCTTGGTATCATTGAAAGGCTTCGTGCCCTTGTTGGTCTTTTCTCTACATAGATAGAATTTTTAAATATTAATGATGGCATCTTCACTGAGTACGTAATTCTAACTTTGGGGGCATTAGTGGTTAAGGATTGACTTCCCTTGTATGTCTGAAGTATTTTTAACTTTCTTTCCATGTCATTGGCATGGCATTTGCTGCAGAGTCATTCATACCAACAGCTGTACACTTGTTGCTGGTTGTTTGGAGCGCTTGCAGCTACTACAATCACAAGATCAATTCAAATTAGCCATGGAGAAAACTTATTGGAAGCTAGAAAAACACCAGAAACCAGTGTTAACTGAGTGATCAAGTAAGCAGGGAGCTGATAGAGCCTCCAGCATACATAATTTCGGTCTTGAAGTTACCACTGAAGAATTATATTTTTCTTTCTTTGGTATGTCTGGAAATTCTTTAGTAATTTGATTCTTTGTATATTGGGAATCTCTTGAACATTCATAATGAATGATTAAAGTAGGATTTTATTACTGATGACCTATTTCAGAGTGTTTCTTCGATCTGATATATTTGTTATTGCTCTTATTGTGTTAGTATTGAATAGAGTAATGGAAAGTAGATGGTTACTCAAAGCATGCTTTACTGGTAATAATCAACTATCCAAGAGCTTCAAGTTCTATTTTGACAACTGGGCTGTTATGCCATTGCCAGTAATTAGGTTTTTGTTTGGAGTCAGTGAAGGCCCGAGTTTGCAGTCTGAATCTGTTGTCACTGATGTCCCTATTCTCTTGATGTTATAATTGTTGTTACTATATGTTGTAAATATATTGAGTTTTGTATGGGACTAGTTGAGTGTAATCCAACCCAGAAAATCATAATTATTGTAAATTCTCATATGTTGATTTTTGTTTTATAGTTTGAAAATTCAAAAAAAGCCCTACAGTGCACTGGAATTTTATAATTTCCGTACTATGCTTTCTAATCGAGACACTATCCAATTTACGAACAAATACGTACATATTCAGTACTGTACAGTGCTTTGGCTAGACACTTAACTACCACAGAATACATAAAGTATACAGTAATGATGAAATTAAATACTGTAATAATAACAGTACAGTAAAACATCCCTTAATACGTGGGTAGGTTCTGGTTTGTATCTGAATGTTCTCAAGTAGGTTGCTTCTGTACATATAAAAGCTCTGCATTAATGTTAAGGAAGTAATAAAATATAAAGAAATTAAAAAAGAATATGAAATTCAGTTTAATCAACAGATTAAGCGCCTAATAATTACTGTGCTTTCTTATACAGTTTAAGTTTTAATATATAACTTTAAAAGGCAAAAACAGCTATAAAGAATGAAACATGAAATTATAATTTCCATACAGTATTACTCCATTTTATCCAAAATCACCTCACATGCCCAAAAAACAGATTCTGGTCCATCTCGACCCTCCATATTGATGTATGAATGCTGTACTTCAAGTACAGTGCAGATGCTCCTCTACTTACGAATATTCGTAGATACGAACAAAAACCTACCCATTATCTACCCATGTATTAATGTATGCATTACTGTACTGTATTATTACATTATTATTAATGTATTAAAATTCAGTAATACTGAATATTTAGTTTTATGTAGTAAAGTGTCTTCAGCCTAAGTACTGTACTGTAAAGTGCTTTTGTTTACCTATATACAACTTACAAACAATTCTACTTACCAACGGACTTTTGGAGCCTAACTCCATAAGTAGAGGAGTGCCTGCACTGTATGATTATTGTACCTTAATCTTTAAGGTCTATTGTTATTGTTGTTATCCAGTACAGTATTTAGGAAGTACTGTATAGGTATAACGTATAGTATGATATGCGGGTTTCTATATATATATATATATATATATATATATATATATATATATATATATATATATATATATATATATATATATATATATATATATATATATATATATTTGTGTATGATGATTGCCTAACATCCAAATATCTTACTATCCAGTGTACGAGTAGGTACATAACTATTTGCTAGGGGTATAAAAGCACAGAATAATAAGACGCAACAATGTATTACCTCTCAGTATTGATGAAACAATAGATAAGCTGTCATGCCCTGAGTATTTAGTGTGGAAGCCATGTGCTACAATTTTTAGAGATTTGATCAGAACAGTGACTAAAAGAGATCAATGTCAAGCTCAAGATTCTCCAACACGTTTTACAGATTTCTCAAAATCTTGGTCTTATGAATATCAATCACAGTCACGTCCTTGGTTTTTCATAGCTTCTATTCCAGCTTTCAAGATTGCTCCAATGTGCTTGGCGGGGTTGAGGTCTGTTGAATTTCTTACTCATTCAGTCTGATCAATAAAATCAATCCCAGTGTCCTGCACCAGATTTTGCGACTCATTTACATGAAGACGTGGGGCATTGTCCTGGAGAGTACACTTCATTAGGATGCAAGATAGGATCACCTTTTTCCCTCCCCAACTTTTTTTTTTTCTCCAAATGTAAGCTCCCTTCCAACTCGGTCCCTTTTCCTTGAGTACCCACAAGAGGCACATTTAAACTTAGAAAACCTCCGATACAACTTGGAGACCACTACACTTTAGAAATTATCTGGTGTCTTTAATCTCTTGCACGCTCCGTGCCCAGATCATATCATTCTTAAAATTAGGACAGCAAACGGTCTAGACGAAGAATTCATCACCATTGAGAGAGTCACAAAACCAAAGGCAATTCCCTTCAGTTACAGCTGAATTCATGGGATTCTAAATCCCGTGAAATGCCTTCATCCTTCCTCACAAACAGTTTCGATGAACCAACCTGCTGATTCACTCTTTTTTTGATGCGCATTGATCTCATGCACATCATGCTGCTTTTTCAACATTTTGCACATGATTCTGCCGTGATGCTTTTGCTATCTAGGGAGAGTTTTTCTGGTGCACTGGAATCAAAGGTCGTGTGGA
The DNA here is from genome assembly GCA_037179515.1 of Halocaridina rubra. Taxonomy (NCBI): domain Eukaryota; kingdom Metazoa; phylum Arthropoda; class Malacostraca; order Decapoda; family Atyidae; genus Halocaridina; species Halocaridina rubra. Next base: position 37,205 of record JAXCGZ010006459.1, read on the forward strand.
TGTTGTCAGATTCCTTATTCCAGTTGTCAATAACTCAGCATTTACTTTAGCTCAGTTTGTTGGCAATCCACTTCTTGGTAATGAAGGTAGCTCCAGATTTCATTGCTTCATTTAGGGATTTGCCAAGATTTTGTCAACAACAGGAACAGCTTCACTGTCTCCAACTTTGCAAGCCATTTAGCAAGCAATGAAAAACATGGCATTCTCCCCGGCTCCTTAGCTAAAGGTTATGTACCACCTTCTTTTGTTCAGTATATAATTAACTTCTATTTCCCCAAGTCATTTTACTAAGCTTGATTTTGCAGTTGCACTTGTTAATGTTTTATTTATTGTCAGGAATAGTTTTTGCTAGGTTGGGATAGTCTCACTGTGCCTGAATTCTATACTAAAGGCTGTTTTATCAAGTGATGACTGACATTTAACAGATACAAGAGACCTACAGGAGAGGCATAATTGTGCTCGTAATCTTCTACTTATGACAGATATTGTTTTCTTTATTAGTTTTTATTGTCCTTATTTTAGTCCTTAGGCCTACTGCATTATTAGCAACTGGTAACAGAGAGGGCTTTGTTTCTTCCTGATCCAAAAGACATTTTTTAAGTATCAGGAACTTGGTCATATCAGATACTCTTCTTGTTGTTCCACTTCCCAGACATGAACAGGTAAAAGTTTATCTTTTAGCAGATTGCAGTGGTATGAGAACTTTGCTGTCAGAGCTTGAACTTGTTAAACCTTGGGTCTCTTGTTGTGGGAAAAGTCCTTATATGGCTTTCGCCGTCATACATCCCGTCTCGTTAGCTTAGCGGATTGCACGACTGGATACCACATTATTATTATTATTATTATTATTATTATTATTATTGTTCTTGTTTATTAATATGATTCTGTAAAATGATGTTGCAGTTGGAATTGTGTTTGTATTCTTAGATGGCAAATGTAAGCAAGCCGGTTGGAAAGAGTAGCCAAAGAGCACAATGCCTCCAAGCAAATGTTGATCTCTCTCTCTCTCTCTCTCTCTCTCTCTCTCTCTCTCTCTCTCTCTCTCTCTCTCTCTATATATATATATATATATATATATATATATATATATATATATATATATATATATATATATATATATATATATATATATATATATATATATATATATATATTATTTTATTTTATTTTATTTTTGTGTGTGTTGCTTTATGTACAATATAAGTAGGAGAGTTTCGAAGGTAAAAGAAGAAAAAGTGGGTATGGTAGTATATGTTACCCTATAATAAAAGTAATTTCGTTATGGGTATATGATTAATCCAACTTCTGGGAGAGGGAGCCTCCTCCACCCGGTATCAGCCCCGAACTCGGATCAATATTAATGAAGAGGGTTGATATTTTGAAGGGTATTCCAATCGAAAGCTCTGAACATCAATTAGCCACATGTATCCAAAAGATGAATGAGAAACTGCGACCCCTTATGAATATACAAAAAAGTTGCCGATGGAGAAAGATTTTTCAGTGCGTGTAATGCAGTCACCACCAAAGCAGTCTCTGCTTAAATCGATGTCGATCCCAGTATCGGTACAATTTTGATGGAGAGAGCGGAGGTGCTGGGAAAGTGCTTCCAATCGTTAGCTCGGAGCCACAACTTGCCTCTCGTCTCCAAGAAACTATAATATAAGCAGCGACCTATGTGAACATTTGGAAAGCTGCCGTTGATTTTTTTTTAAATGAGTATGCGAGATATATATATATATATATATATATATATATATATATATATATATATATATATATAATAATTTTTTTTTCCAATGTCCATTATTTAGATTGAATTTATTTCCATGTCAAGATAGGCTGTTGTTTTACTTAAGCTTACTTGTGGTCTTGCCAAGTTTGTTTTTCGTTGGTTCATTTATGTTTTTTTTTCCATGTAATTTGTAAAGAGGCAAGATTACTTTGTATTTCGTTGTTGTGGTTGTTCAATTACTTTGTGCTTGTCTCGCTCCCAAGGTCAATTTCTTCTCTCTCTCTCTCTCTCTCTCTCTCTCTCTCTCTCTCTCTCTCTCTCTCTCTCTCTCTCTCTCTCTCTCTCTCTCTCTCTCTCTCTCTCTCTCTCTCGTGCACTCGCTTATTCTGATAACAACTTTCATCCTTGTTTTTCTTCAGTAATATTACGCAATGTGCATAATATATCCTCAGTTTGTCATTTTCTCTGTTTGTTTATATTATGTTTGTATGTTTCCCAAATCAATCAATCTCTCCCCCTCTGTGTATGTATACAGTATATAATTCCAAAACTTTTGTAAATTTTATATGTATTGGTTCTGAAATAAATATAAAAATGTTAACATAGATAATATGTAGCGAATTGGAAAATCTGTAATGGTGCTAGCCGAGGAGAGAGAGAGAGAGAGAGAGAGGAGAGAGAGAGAGAGAGAGAGAGAGAGAGAGAGAGAGAGAGAGAGAGAGAGAGAGAGAGAGAGAGAGAGACTAAATGCATTCTGCTGACTTAGGGCTTCATCATCGAAAATGTATGCATTTCAGACATCAAAGTTTTTCTGGCACCATCAAGCTCTTGGTACACACCTTCTGATTAATACAGGAGAATATACATTAATTCTGCTTGGTACAGCTTTGAGGTACCCTTCTGATTAATGCAGCCAGTACATAAAGGGAATGTTAGAAAAATAAATGAAAATAAAATGTGTTAATTCTTTTTTTTCTCGACATTGGAAGTAAATTAACATTTCTTAGATAGTTTATTATCAAAAATATTTCTATGAAACTTGTATCATAATTTGCATATGGTCATTCATTTTTCCGGTTTTACGTCACGGACTCCCTTTTCAACCAAGGGCTAGGATGGTTGCCTTCTTGCGAAGGACTTGTTTTGGCAGTTGTAATCGTTACCCTGAGTGCATGCCCTTGCTGTTAAAATCAGATGCAAATCCCATAATGAAATTTGAACGTGTATGTGTTCATGTTGTTGATGGAATGCAATAATATTTACAGTGTCATGGTGCTGGAATAAGGGGTTGGTTTTATCAGTTCGAACAACGAATCACGGCTGCTATGCAAATGGCACTCTCCTCATTGTGGATGATTCTGTTGTCTCGTTCCAGACGATAAATCAGACTCCTTTACATATGTGTGTGTGTACGAGTATTTATCTATTTATGCTCACAGAAAAAAAAACCTTCTCTCTTAACTCGTTTCCTCGTAGGTTTCTTTTTTCTCTCTCTCCAAAATTGTCATATCTTCCTTTAAAACTAAGAATGCATTTAGCTTTGCCCGTTTATTCGCTTAGTAAATTTGAAATTATCCACTTTTCATACATTAAAG
>JAXCGZ010006460.1:5000-12500 GCA_037179515.1 Halocaridina rubra
AATTACTTGTGAACCAACTCTCAGAGCTATGCAAAAGTAAAGAACTCAAAGCAGCTTCAAAAACTTTAACCTTATATGCATAGGGCATACTCATGTTATTTATGCAGAATATACTAAACTTATTTACTGTTGCTGTACCATCTATGTCATGGTGTTTAAGTATGGAGCGCATTTTTGCATCATCAGTAAACCATGCACCTAAGTACAGATACTTTTTGCAATAATCTATTTCTATGTTGCTTATCACTATTAAATCTTTATCTCTGTCTTTTCCATAAACAACAAAATACTTTGTCTTCTTTTCATTAATCACCATACCATAAGCATTACAAGAATCTAATAGAACCTCAAGTTTTGATATACACTTTTCACGAGATGTTCTCACAATTACCGAGTCATCCATCATTAAAAGAGTATGTAAATTTCCCAAAGATACATCAATTCTCACTCTTTCTTTAATCATTCTCACCATTTTATCCATATAAATGGCAAACAAAATGCAGCTCACAGGAACTCCTTGGCGTATACCTACCGATGTTGTTATTATAGCAGATCTCAACACACTTTTTGTACATGAACAAATATGTTGGATAGCTGACAACATAATCCTTCCACAACCCACCGACTTGAGACTCTCGATTAATTCATATTTTGGTACCCTTTCGTGCGCCTTACTAAAATCCACAAAAACTATATGCAATTTTTGCTTCTTGCAAGCAGCATAATCCATCAGTAACCTTAAAGCCAAAATCTGCCCTATACACCCTCTACCCTTCTGAGCTCCAGCCTGACACTTATCTATATTAAACCATACACTTAACCGTTTCATCAAAAGCATATCATAGATTTTTGCCAAGGTGTTCATTATACTAATGCCCCGATAATTTCCGCAATCTCTTCTATCCCCAGATTTAAAGAGAGTGATCAATTTATTGTGGCACCAAGCAAATGGATAAAGGACATTTAAGAAAAGGAAATTAAAAATTGTGAGGAAAAAGGATATCCATGTCTGTGGAAACATCGCAAATAAACCAGGACACATTCCAATACACTGCCATGTCAAACTCTTGAGCAGTAAAGGGATCATCCAATATAGGAATATTAGGTGAGGAAGACACATCAATGATCTGATTAGAATTAACTGTCGGAGGATTAAACAAATTTTCGAAATGCAGTTTGAAATTGACATCTTCAGGTTGCAAATCATTGGGCTCCACCACATTGCCCTTCCAGTTAATAGATTTCCATATAATATTGGGGTAATTTTTTTCAAATATTTTCCTCCATCGAGGGTGGTCTTGATCCCATCCATTAAACTCTAACTCCCCAGATTAAAAAACTCTGAAGTCTTTTGCTACATTATTGACAGTCTTATTATCTATCTCTAAAATATTGAAAATGTTCTCATTATGAATTTCTCATAATTCTGGGGGCTGAGTTTCATTCATGACTAATTTGAATCTATCCAAGTCTACATTCTAATAGGAAGGACCCCGGGTTGTGTAACGGTTTTCAAAATATTGAACATTATAGCAAGAACTACCTAAAATTAAAGCCCTCTCCATCAGCAAGGATGGTACTGTTTCCTGAATGTCATTAAAATCAAGTTGAACCATCAGTGGGGCGTGGTCAGATCCTACAATATTCTGGTTCATTTCAATGGATTTCACATATTTCAGTGTATTTTCCTTTAAGACACATACATCAGTCTCAGATATCCAATTTGACCCTCTTTTAAAGGATAAACCTCCTTCTAACCTTTTACCCTTACATACTAAGTGATTACCTATCACCACTGTGCTGCCACGGCAAAGGTTCAGCAATTGTCTCCAATTTTCATTCACACTTGTATCTATTAACCCTTCATATCTGTATGAATTGAAACTTTCATAATAAAGAACAGGCATACCTACGCGCGAATTCAAATCACCCATTAGTACAACCTTAATGTGTTCATTCACAACTGCGCTTAGGTTACCGAAAACAAGCTGGCTGAAAATAAGGAGAGTCATTCGGTGGTATATATACCCCACCAAATACAAAGCCTGGAAAACATGACAATTCCAGCAAAATTTGACCTTCAACATTTGCATTTACATTTTTTATATATTTTGAAAGCGAGCACTTTGCAAGTATTGCAACACCTCCCCTATTACCACTGTACTTAGAGGGGTTATGATAAGTGTAAAATCCTGGTACACTAATACGAACAATAGTTTTTATTTCCAAAAGCCACACTATACGAAACCCGAGAATAAATGATAAAATATCAGTATTTTTCAATTTGTCCTTGACACCTGCAATACTCCAACAACGCATCTTGAGCTCACTGGGAAATACGCTATTTTGTGCACATCTTAATAATACGAAGGAGCATACCTGTCAATAATTTCACCATCACGTAATAATATACGACGCTGATTGTCGTAATGGATATTAACACCTTGATTTTCTGGTCTCTCCTTTTCTTCTTTCTCTCTCTTCCGTAGTCGAGCAAGCTCTCTTCTTACAGCAGGATGTATATCTTTTTCATATATATTGATGAAAAGGGAGCCTGTTTATCCTTCAGCTTTTTGCTTCATCCAAAATGGATTTTCTCCTCTTCTGGTCATCTATAACTAAAAGTATTGGCCTATTTTTTTTTCTATCATTTTCTTGGCCAAGTCTTCTTATTTCCCACTCGGAGGTATCACACTGTTCATCATAGCCTCCTACTGCTTCAAGAATATTTGTCACCTTTGCTTGATCACTGTCTCCTAATTCGTCGTCTTCCCCTGGGAATCCAGTAATAATAATCTTTTTCTGTCTGTCTCCGGCATCCAATGATTCCATAAACATCTGTTGTTGATTTATTATGGAAAAAGCTTGATCTAATTTTGATGATAATTCAGTAACTTTATCCTTGACAGATTTAATTTATTTTATATCCTTCTTCATATTCCTTATTTCTTGCAACAATGTTGCATTTGAAGGTTCATCTTTATATTCACCTAATGCAGTTGCTAGTGCCTCTATTAACTGCGCATTTGTAAGCTTATTCATGTGTGTTTGTGACAGGCCTTTTACAGTCTCAATACTATCGTATGTAGAATTTTTTTTAAGAGTTTGCCCTGCTAATTAAAAGAAAAACGTTCAATAAACAATAAACGAAACGGTTACCATGGCAACGGGCAGAAACTTTTTCATGTTGGTCTGGTAGATTGTTTTCTTCTCTTAAATATGCCCTACCAATATTTATATAACTTTTTTTTTTGCACTGTCACACCGATCACAGTTACCTCACTGATATGTCAGAGGAATATTTCACTTTATAACCTTCAAAAACAGGTAGAAATTAGGCATTTATCACGAGTGCTCCGGTACGATTAATGTCCTCAGTAATCGGTACAAGTGTCTCCGCTGGATTTTATCTTCAACATTAAGTCCTCATTGCCGGAGTAGTAAGAGAAGTAAACGAGCTTTCGAAGGGCATCCTTCATCGTCTGTTTTTTAAACGAATCCTTTCGGAAATAAATCACGTGAAAAAAGACATGAACCAAGAAGTTCCACTTCCAGAAAGGTTCAAATATCCTTTTCCAGCTGCCAAATTTGATTTGCACTTGAATTTTAACAAATCATACTTTTTGAAGGAATGCGTACATATTGTGCTTCAAACAAGATGTATGCATACGTACGTACATACATACATACATGCGTCTGTACATACATACATACATACATACATACATACATACATACATACATACATACATACATACATACATACATACATACATACATACATACATACATACATACATACATACATACATACATACATACATACATACATACATACATACATACATACATACATACATCTGTATATACAAACATAAATACATACATGCATACATCTGTATATCCATACATACATAAATATATACATACATACATCTGTATATACATACATACATACATACATGCATATATATATATTATATATATATATATATATATATATATATATATATATATATATATATGTATGTATGTATGTATGTATGTACGTACGTATGTATGCATCTTGTCTGAAGCACAATATGTATGCATTCCTACAAAAAGTATGATATATTAAAATCTCAAGTGCAAGTTAAATTTGGTAGCTAAGAGATAAGTGAATTCATGTAGGAAAAGCATATAGTAATACTTTTGCGGCCATGTGAAAACTTGGTTAAAATTGTATCGTATCATCTCCCTGATCAAAAAAAAAAATTGATAATGCACCCCTTCTTCTCTGTAAACTAGAAGACGGAATTCAGGTCAAGAGTTTACATTGTGAGGTTCACTCCTGTACCAAGTGCACTTCAGTGTCCTTAAAAAGAATCTGGTTAGACATATCAAAGTCCCGCATTCCCATACTCATTAGAGCGAAGGAAGGTGAAGTGGAGATAGGAGCAAAACCAGCTACACGTCTCTGTCTTCCAAAAGACCCCAAAGTCAGTTATTCTGATGCAAAAATATCATCTGGTGTTAACAGCGAATCTGGGTTACTGGTGAAGTCATGATGATTACTTTTATATGTTCTTACGGCGAAAATGAGTACTTGAGGTATGTGTGGATCGTGGTAAATGCGTGTTCTGGTTCAATCACCTCCCTTCCAAACGGAACTGAGACCATGTGTATATATGTATGTATGACTTTCATTTACAATCTCATAAGAAGGTCAATATATGTGTCCTCAAAGTTCCAGAGACTTCATTTCCGGAGGACATTTATCAATAGTAAACTTACATCCAGAACATAAGTCTTCAACATACTTTGAATTTGTTCTCTCTGTACCTCACTCACTTAGCATACGAGAATTTTGCTTCACAATGAATAACGTCCTCTTCTTCCCATTAATACGTACAAAGAAAGGCAACTTGGATATAAGGCATTTTACCTCTACTCCAGTTGATTAAACTTGTACCACTAATAATTCTTTTTTTCTTCTTCTTTCTTTCAGTTCCAGCAGATGAAGCGACATAGCAGCTAGAACGGCAAAGACAGCAGCAGCAGCAGTGGTAAGTAGTAGTAGTAGTTTTCTCTTTCTTTCTTTCAGGAGATGCAGAGACGGCAACGGGAACAGCAGCAGTAAGTAGTAGAAGCAGTTTTCTTTTCTTTCTTTCAAGAGGAGCAGAAGCACTGACCGACGATACCAGCAGCAGTAAGTAGTAGTAGTAGTTTTCGTTTTCTTTCTTTCAGGAGCAGCAGAAGCATTGACGTCAGCTGTACCAGCAGCACCAGTAAGTAGTAGTAGTATTTTCTTTTTCTTTCTTTCAGGAGCAGCAAAAGCAGTTAGGGCGATGGAAACAGCAGCAGCAACAGTATGTGGTAAGTAATAGTAGTAAGTTTTCTTTCTTTCTCTTGCAGGAGCAGCAAAAGCAGAGATGGCGACGGTAGCAGCAGCAGAAGTAAGTAGTATTAGTAGTTTCTTTTTCTTTCTTGCAGGAGCAGCAGAAGAAGAGATGGCGACAGCAGCAGCAGCAACAGTAAGTAATAGTAGTAGTTTTCTTCCTCTTTCTCTCTGGAGCAGTAGAAGCAGATAGGGCGACGGTAACAGCAGCAGCTGCAGTAAGTAGTAGTAGTAGTTTTCTTGCTCTTTCTTGCAGGAGCAGCAGAAGTAGAGACGACGACGGCAGCAGCAGAAGTAAATATCAGTAGTAGTTTTCTTTTTCTTTTCTATCAGGATCAGAAGCATAGACGACAACGGTAGCAGCAGCAACAATAAGCAGTAGTAGTTTTCTTTCTTCCAGGAGCAGCAGAAGCAGGAGTTAGTAATAGTAGTCTTCTTTTTCTTTCTTTCATGAGCAGCAGAAGCACAGACGACAACGGTAGCAGTAGCAACAATAAGCAGTAGTAGTACTAGTAGTTTTCCTTATTTCAGGAGCAACAGAAGCAGGACTTAGTAGTATTAGTAGTTTATTTTTCATTCTTTCAGGAGCAGCAGAAGCAGAGACGGAAATGGTAGCAGCAGCAGCAAAAGTAAGTTGTATAATTAGTTTTCTTTTTCATTCCTACAGGAGCAGGAGCAGAGGATAATTATCTATCTCTATCTATCTCACTGATTAACTAACTTATTGTGTCTCTACCTATCTGACTGCCTCTCTGTCTATCTACTTATTCATCTAAGTAACTAACTATCTTTCTGTCTATCTATATATCTACTTCAATATAACTGACTACATCTAACAATGTAATTAACAATCTATATATCACTCTAACTAACTAATCAAATAACTAATTAGTTAACTAACAATCATACAATTTAACTAACTAATTTACTCACTGTCTCTCTGTCTACTTATCTAATTGGTTCGAGAGAGGTGACAGAGAACTTAGCCATGCAGGGTGCAAAGATAGTTTGGGAACTGTGACTAGTAAGTTACTTCAGAGTCACTTACCTGATATATTTTAATTGAGCAAAATATTAGAATTGAAAAAAAAATGTGGTCTTAATTCAAGGAATCCTAACATTAAATCTTTTAAAATTTCTCTTAATATCAATGATAGACAAAAGCTTCTTGCTGCTAAAGTTTGACCAGAAAATGTGGTCTGTAGAAAATTTTATGAACCTAAATATAATAAATCATGAAGTTAAGGTTTGTTTCTTATAATTGTCACTCGGTTAGGAACAATTCGCAAAATTGCTCAAAGCATTATCACTGATAATTTAAAATCTCTCACTGTAACCTCTATTCTCGTATCTCTTCCAAAGGTAGGGTCTGTTTCTACTGCAACACTAACTCTCCTATTGCAAGACTGATGGATCTTGAATCTCCCGACTTTGATATTCTCCGGCTGAAAATCTATGTTCTAACCACCGATATATTCCTCTTCTTCTGCTACTTCTCTCCAAACTCCACTGACTTTGTGTCTTTCTTTGAATAGCTGTACTCTTGCCATGAGGACAGCTCCCACATGCTTAAGTTCTCTATATTGGGGATTTCCATGTACACTACAGTGAGTGGCATAATTCTTCTCACACTGATGTTGGAGGAAGTGAGACCCTTACTTTCTCTATTACTCTCGATCGTGAGCAGAGTATCAAATATCCTACTCTTTTTCCCAATCGACACGAACACGTAGCCAACATTCTAAACATTCTTCTTACTTCTAATCCTTCAAAATACTCATATTCTGTGTTTCCCCCTCTTAGTAAATCTGAATACTTTGTGATCCCAATCTCTTCAATTTTTGCTCCCTCTCCATCCTACTCAACGCCGCCTTTGGCACTTTGGGAGTACCCAATGTGAAGATTTGCGTAACTTCCTCTTTCACTTCCCGTGGGATGGCTACTACTCTTGGTCCTGCAACCCTGATCAGGTAGCCCCAAAAGTTGCCAAGATCATAACCTCGGGAATGGAGGCGTTCATCACCTCCTCTTTGAAAATTTTTTCTTCCCCTAATCCTTGTTTTGACAATGCCTGCTCCAAGGCTATTTAAACCAGGAATTGAACACACCGGTGGCACCAAGCC
>JAXCGZ010006460.1:27500-30000 GCA_037179515.1 Halocaridina rubra
ACAATAATAATAATAATATAGAAATTGGATTATGTGATTCTTCCAAGACGAGTTAGAGGCCATCTGGATTCCTTACAAGTTAACATAATCAAGAGGGTATATTTGGTTAGTTTCGAAGACAATAGGGCAATCAGGAGGACAAGCTGATAAAGAGATATCCAAAGACTGTCTTGGAGGCATTAAAGCTAACTACATTTTGGGTACCCCACTCAGATACCCTCAGCAAATCGGAGGTGAGAGTAAAATAAAGAGTGATACGAGATTGATTATGAGTAGCAGATGAAGGTTGCGAGGAAAAGGCAGAGGGAAAATGAAGGCTAGAATCGTTGGCAAAGGAGTGAAAAAGAGAGGAGGATGGGGAATGAAGAATATAGTTGATGAACAGAAGGAACAGAGTAGGTGAAAGAACAAAGCATTTTGAAACACCACTGGTAATAGGGAATGAGCTAGAAGTTGCACTGTCAATAATCACTTATATTAAATGGTCAGAAAGAAACTGGAAACAAGAGAACAGAGAGAAGGGGAAAGGAATAAGCACTGAGTTTGGCCAACAGAGCCTTGTGCCAGACTCTGTCAAAAGCCTCAGAGATATCAAGGGTGATGAAAAAGGATTTCATATAGTTCCTCAGAAAAGATGACCATACATGAGTAAGATAGGATCGGAGGTTACCAGTGGATCTTGCCTTGCATAAGAAGTAGTGGTGATCGGAGATAAATGAGTTAGATTCAAGAAGTTTAAAGCAGTGAGAATTGAGTAAAATTTTAAAAACTTTAGCAACAGAAGAGGTAATGGCAATAGGTCGGTAGTTTGAAGGAATAGAGCGGCTACCCTTCTTAGGAGCAGGTTACACTGGAGCATGTTTCCAAGATGAAATATAGATACTGGTTGTGAGAATGAGGCAAATAAGACGGCTTAGCACAGGAGTCAGTTCATCTGCAAACTGCTTAAAGAATCTTGCAGGGATGCCATCAGAACCAGATACCTTGTTCATTTTTACTGAGCAAAGAACCTTATGAACTTTGTTTGAAGAAAAAGATAAGGGAGGACATAGGGTTAGAGAGGGGTAAAAAATGAGGGATAGGTGTGTTGGACTTGTTTATGGAAGAGTTGGCAGAAAAATGATAGCCAATGAGAGTGGCCTTGTCAGTGGGAAAGCAAGCTATGGTACTATCAGAACGAATGAGAGGGTGAAACTTGAGTTATAGAAGTTTTTAGAGAGGTTTTTGGCTAAGGACCAGTAACATTTATCAGTGTGGGAGGTCATCAACTTTCCTTCTTAAAAAGTAATCTTTAAGCCTTCGAATCGGAGCAGTACAGGGATTCCTAATTGAAATAAAAACAAAATAATTTAAATAAGAAGGAGAGGCTTGGTGCAACCGGTGTGTTCAATCCCTGGCTTGAATAGTCTGGGAGCAGGCACTGTCAAAACAAGGATTAGAAAAAAAAAATCAAAGAGGAGGTGATGAACGCCTCCATTCTTGAGGTTATGATCTTGACAACCTTTGGGGCTACTTGATCAAGGTTGCAGAGCCCAAAGCAGTAGCCATCCCACGGGAAGTGAAAGTGGAAGTTACGCAAATATGCACGTTTGGTACTCTCAAAGTGCAAAAGGCTGCGCTGAATATGATGGAGGGGAGCGAAAATGGAAGTGATTGATATCACAAAGTATTCAGATTTATCAAGAGGGGAAACACAGAATATGGGTATCTTGAAGTATTAGAAGTATGAAATAGGGCTAGAATGTTGGCTACGTGTTCGTGTCGATCGGAAAAATGAGTAGGATATTTGATAATTTGTTTACGATCGAGAGTAATAAAGAAAGTAAGGGTCTCACTTCCTCCCACATCAGTGTGAGAAGAATTAATCCACTCACTGTAGTGTACATGGAAATCCTTAATATAGAGAACTTCAGCATGTGGGGGAGAAGATAGCAAGGACTCATGGCAAGAGGACAGTTGTTCAATGAAAGACACAAAGTTTGGAGAGAAGTAGCAGAAGAAGAGGAATATATTGGTGGTCAGAATATAGAATATTCAGCCGGAGAGCATTAAAGTCAGGAGATTCAAAGTCAAAAGGAGTGTTTGTGTTGTAGTAGGCACAGATACCACCTTTTGAACAGAAACTAGAATACAGGTTACAGGGAGAGATTTGAAATTGTCAGTGGAAGCATGTCTAAACAGCTGGATGTCAAAGAGAAGGAGAAGGTTAAGGAGGGATGTAGCCCAGTGCTGTTCCACATACGAAAGATTAGAGTTCAGACCAAAAATGTTAAAAATGTGAAGAGTGAGAGAAGCAGATCTATCCGTAGGTTCGAAGTTAAGGGCAAAGCAATTACTATCACCATGCGTGTCTCCCCTCACGCCAATTCTGGAGTCAACAAGATCCCCGAAGATCCTTAGCACCCCTCTATGCCGGGTACTAATGGTCATAAGCTGTGAACCTGCCATAAATATAGCAAAAATAAGGAAAAATATGGCAAAAAGAAACAGATATGTAGAG
>JAXCGZ010006461.1:7500-10000 GCA_037179515.1 Halocaridina rubra
AGAGAGAGAGAGAGAGAGAGAGAGAGAGAGAGAGAGAGAGAGAGAGAGAGAGAGAGAGAGAGAGAGAGAGTTTCTTAGATCATAGGTCAGCGCCTGCCTCACCAAGAAACGTATACGAGTTCGATTCCCGGAGATGATTTATATAGCTTTTTATCACCAGTTTCTCATGCGACATATGAAGTAGAGGATAGTTGGGTCCATTATGTGGTAGTCCGTGTCAACTCAGCAGACTAAGGAACGATACCATTCGATGTGTGGGGTGATGATGAAGAAGTATCCACGAAAACGGACATCTAAAAAAGTAAATAATATTTCATCTATTGTTTTTTTTTTATTTCTTCTTTACATCATTGTGTTTTTCTCAGACTGTCGGGAGTTTCTACACTTAATTTACACATTTTATCCAACACTCAGTTTCTCTTCTTCTTTTCCATCATGAAACGCTCTAGCTATCAGTGGTCAATCCCTTCTTTGCCAAAATAAATATTATTCTGCAAAAAGCCAATATTTTTCTTACTTAAGTCAAGATGTTATTTCTGGAGAGACCTCTCTCTCTCTCTCTCTCTCTCTCTCTCTCTCTCTCTCTCTCTCTCTCTCTCTCTCTCTCTCTCTCTCTCTCTCTCTCTCTATCATATTGTTCTGTTCTCATATATTGTGGTTGCCTTTTCATACTATTACGGGTCACTTTTAGATGACTCTTTTGCAATCAAAGACCAAAGTTTCTCAACAAATACGAAGTTTTTGCTCCCTGAAAGATGAAACTTCTTTCAAGAAGTGGGGCAAAAGATTAGTTCAGAAAGCTTTTTTATATATATATGATTTTTTTGGCTTAAAATTTTAAATTTTTCCTTGTAATTGGTTTTCAGCTCAAAGTTATTTTTTTACACTTTTTGGAAATCTTCATTGATTGTCGTAGTTGGCCGTTTTATGTCACTGTTAATCACCAAAAGCGATTGGGGCTGGACGACCACAAAGTTTTTTTTTTTTCTTTCAGAAACCTGTTTTCAAGTTTATTAAGCTTTATTTGTTTATACTTGTTTTGTTGATTTAGGGTTAATAGGATGCCTTTGAAATTAGAACCCCAATTATTATTATTATTTTTTTTATTTGTTAGTCTTTTTGATTATTTAATTTCTTACTTCCAAGTTTAGAAAATAGCAGCGTAGAAAGCAGTTTTCACCCATTGCGGCTACTGCTATTACTGCTGGTAACACTGCTGCTGATATTCTTCACTGTAATTGTTGCTACTGCTTGTTTCACTGTAATTGCTGCTGCTGGTTTTAATTATTTTTTTTTTTTACATTTCATGCCACTGTTAGTCCTCAATGGATGGTGGACACAGACGGATTGAAGGTGTCTAATTAAGGCTGGATGCCCTTCCTGTCGTCCCGCCGTAGGCTCGAACATTCTACTGCTACTCAACGGTGGTCTCCAAACTGAAAGCATAATACTATTCAACATTTCCTTGTTATATGAAATTAAGTTTACCTTTGGATTTAGGAAAAGCTATATTTATATTTTATTGAGTCTTTCCCTGACTGATGAATTAAAGTGATGAGATAATACTGTATAAACTTTTCGTTATTTATTTATCCTTTTTAGATTTATTTTTAGCATTCTGTACCAGGCCGTGTAATGGAACATCGGGATACCTTATCAACAGAATGCATTTTTGCCCCTCCGAGAAGAGAGATTGCCTCTGCTCCGTATGTTTGCTCGTCATTATTACTGTTATAGAAATAGACGAGAAAGAATTGGGCAGAATACGTTTATAGTTTGTACATAGTTTACGAAATAGAAAACCTTATTTTGTTAGTATGTGTGCGTGTTTGTATATTTGTTTGCGTGTGGGTGTGTTTACTGTTGGCTCTTGATTTCTAACTTGTCAAATACATATCATGAATAATTTTGTCGTCTGTAGATGATCCATGTGCGATATGTGAAATGTGCTTCTTAGGCAAAATGAACATATGTTGTAGGAGGAGGAGGAGGAGGAGGAGGAGGAGGAGGAGGAGGAGGAGATGATGATGCTGATGACGAAGATCATTTATAAAAAAAAAAATAAGAAAAGTGTAAAACCACATACCTAGATCTCTATGATGTATACGCCAGTATTTTTCTATCACCAACTTCGGTGTCTTTGGGAGCTGTGGTGCCATCTTAGATTCAAATGACAAGGTTCCTTCCAAGTTCACAACATATCGCCATCTTCCTACAGCTCTAGAAATTCACAGCATTTATATAAATTTATTTGAAGTTAAGTAAAAGACTAGCGCGGAGTTCCAGAAAGCCGTGGGAGGTTAGGAATGATATCTAGACTTAATCCCCCTGTTCCAACTTGTCTGTATCTACCGGCATGCATGGGGTCTAATTGTGACATATAAAGCTTCACATTACATATAAAATTTTGCATAAATTTGGATTTCTTGTAAGAAACCTTTGCTGTGAATCTTACCGAAATTAGAATATTGGTCTCAAGTGACTTTCTTTACTTCTCCCA
>JAXCGZ010006461.1:15000-17500 GCA_037179515.1 Halocaridina rubra
GCAGGAGTGAAAAGACCTGAAAAATGAATAAAGAAGATGGAAGGAGAAAAGAGTGAACTATAATCCAGAATTTCTAAACAAGAAGATAATAACAAATAGTTGAATGACAACCTGAATGAATTAAATCTGTGATTCCCAACCGGAATTCTGCATAACCCTGGGGTTACGCCTTCCATCGTCAGGGGTTCCGCGAGAAACCGTAAAATAATTATGTGCTATTACAAAGCAAGCCCATGTGTCACACTGAGGGTAAGTCAAAACATTATTGACTTATTAGTGTGAACTCTCATGTGATGTAATTGTAGATTTCATATGAATTATATTCCTCAAGAACTTTCTTAAAAAAAATAGTATTTCATATTGCTTGGCATATGAAAAATTATTACAAGGGTTCCTCCAAGGTGTAATGTAATGATTGGGAATCACTGAATTACATGTTAGGTCACTGCTCTCTTCTGAGAGAGATGAGACTGCAGTCTGGAATGTCCAGATTAAGGAAAGCATCAAACAGTTTAGAAAAGAATTGCCGGAGCTGAATACGGAGCACGATGCCATGAAAACTTCCTTTGCAGATGCACTAAAGGGGAATGTGGCAGTAAAAGAGGTTGTGAGGGTGGTGACACTGGAAAACGTACAATCGGTTAACTATGAAGAATCAGTAATAGAAAAATGAATGACGTCGTGATGGAAAGTGCTAAGTCATTGATTAAACAGGCTCTTGATATACAGAAGAAAGTTGTAATATCAGGCATAAGTGAATCCCAGGTGTCAACATGGCAGAGGAGACTTGAACAAAATAAAGCTAGGGTTTTAGATCTGATAAAGAAGCTTGGAGTATTTTGTGTCCAGAGGATATTGTAAACATCCATCAACTTGGTACATATTCTAGGGAGGAAAAGACCAATGAAAATAACTCTTTAGAGAGAGGACACATGTAGAGAAACATTGATAAAAAAATAAAAAAACTTCAAGAATACAAAACAGTGTTCATTAGACCATACAGAACACAGGAAGAGATGGAAAGGATCAAAAACTTGTTGGAAGAGGTAAGAAGGTTAAATGAGAATAAAAATGAAGACGAGAGAATTTTTTTGTTTCAGAATTCTTCCAGATAAAGGGGGAATAAAGAAGATAAAGATAGAAGATCAGCGGATGGAGCCTCATTAAGAATGTTTCTCACAAATGCTGAGGGAATGGCTGGTAAGGCAGGAGAATTAATGGATAGGATTCACAACAGTAAGGCAAATATAATAGCGGTTACAGAGCTAAATTAAGTGGGACATAAATTGTGTCACAGTTTTTCCTAAGAACTTAAAAATATTAATAGTTGAAAGATCTGAGAGGACTGGTGGAGGGATAGCACTGCTCATAAGTAAAAAATTTCAGGTTGAAGAAATAAACTTTGATATAGAAAGTGACCTCAAGGAATTTCTTGTTGTTCACATAAGTATTACGTCAGAAAGCATTATAATAACTGTTGTATATAATCCACCAAGGAACTATCATTAGCCAGACGTTCATGAGGAGAGTCATATAGGTACTACTGAAGTCTTAAACTCAGTTGTTAACATTGCACAGGAGAGAAGATGTGGGATTTTGATTATGTTAGATTTTAATCATAAAGAGATAGATTGGATATCGCTTGACCCACACAGTGGGGGGGGGACACATTTGGGTATGATTCCTAGATTGCGTACAAGGGACTTTCCTACACCATCATGTACAGGAACCAACGAGGGCCAGGGGTGGGGATGTGCCATCACTACTTGATCTTGTATTCACAGATGATGTGTTGGATATTGAAAAAACTGAGCATGAACCACCAATTGGAACGAGTGACCACTGTGTGTTGTTGATGAAGTATATAATCAAAGACGTTCTGCCTTACAGTAGAGGCACTGAGGACACGAGGAGGAACTATCTGAAAGGAGATTACATCAAAATAAATGAGTTTTTTGCAGATATTGACTGGAGGACCTTATTTTACAACAACCTGTGCAATAAATGTACAACATATTTTGTGAGGATTCTGGGAAGATAGCAGATTGTTGCATAACTTTCACCAAAATAGGAGTTATTTATGCCAGAATGAAATGGTTCAATAATGAGTGTAAGACAGTTAAGGAGTGGAGAGACAAATGCTGGAAAAGGCATAGGAGAAGAAAAAAACATAAATGCCTGGCAGACTTATTATAGAGCAAGAAATGACTACCTAAGTAAAAGAAGAGAGCAGAGAGGTACTATGAACGAGATATCATCAAGGAGACTAAAGAAAATCTCAAACTTTTCCACAACTTTATCAGAGGAAACTGAAGGTAAAGAACAGGTTTTAAAGCTTAAGAGAGCAGATGGAAGCATCACATCTGTGAAGAATTGAACAAGGAGTTTCAGCCAGTATTTACAACAAAAATATCCCACCCCCTCAGCATGCAGAGATACGAGCTTATGCGCAGGCATCAGAGAGCATCATATATTCAGCCACTGATGGAGTTAGATATCC
>JAXCGZ010006461.1:22500-30000 GCA_037179515.1 Halocaridina rubra
CCTGAAGGCTACCCTTACATTTGATAAGAATGCATATGCTGCCCTTACTACGCCATTTATATGTATTTCTGGAGACAAATCTGCCAGTATGTTTACTCCTAGATCTCTCTCATTTTCTGTCTCTTGAAGTTGTACTCCAGCCACCGAGTAGTCAAGCTTGGGCCTTCTTGCACTTGTACCCATTCTCATTACCTTACATTTTGAGGTATTGAATTTCATTAGCCACTTTTCTGACCACTCATGCAGATTATTTAGATCCTCCTGAAGTTCTCTACCATTGTTCTCGTTTTTTACTTTCTTCACAATCTTTGCATCATCTGCAAACATATTCATGAATGAATTTACAGACTCTGGTAGGTCATTTACATATACAAGGAACAAAAGTGGCCCTAAAACTGAACCCTGTGGAACTCCACTACTAACTCTTCTCCATTTAGACACTGAGTGTCTTACTCTAACCCTCTGTTCCCTTCCTTCTAAGTAAGTTTTTATCCATTCCAAGACATTTCCACCTATTCTAGCCATTGATTGCAGCTTCCTAATAAGTCTCCCATGTGGAACAGTGTCAAACGCTTTCTGGAAGTCTAGGAATATGCAATCTGCCCAGCCCTCTCTTTCCTGTAAGATTTGGCTTACCTCATCACAAAATTCTAATAAGTTTGTTACTGTTGATCTTCCTTCTCTGAAGCCATGTTGCCTCACTGACAAAAAGTTGAAGGATTCCAAGTGAAGAGAGATATGTTTCCTTAGTAGTTTCTCCATAAGTTTGCAAACTATGCTGGTCAAGGAAACTGGTCTATAGTTCAGAGCCGTATCCCTCCTTCCCTTTTTGAAGATAGGTATCACATTTGCTTGTTTCCAGCATCTTGGAATCTCCCCCGACTCCAGTGACTCCTTAAATATGATACTTAGTGCCACTGATATTGTGTTTGCGCATTTTTTAAGCACATGAGGGGATATGTCATCAGGACCTGTAGCTTTATGAACATCTAAATCCATCAGCGCTTTGCATACCTCTGTGGCTGTAAGGTTGATGTTCTCTAATACCGGCCCTTGAGCTTCTATCACTGCAATCTGAGGGGGTGGGGTATTTTCTACTGTAAATACTGACTGAAACTCCTTGTTCAATTCTTTGCAGATCTCTTCGTCCGTCTCAGTGATGCTTCCATCCGCTCTCTTTAGCCTTAAAACCTGTTCTTTTACCTTCAGTTTTCCTCTGATAAAGCTGTGGAAAAGCTTGGGATTTTCTTTAGCCTTCCTGGTGATGTCCCTCTCATAATCTCTCTCTGCCTCTCTCCTTTTACTTAGGTAGTCATTTCTTGCTCTTTTGTAGGTTTGCCAGGCATTTATGTTTTTTCTCCTCCTATACCTTTTCCAGAATTTGTCTCTCCACTCCTTAGCTCTTTTACACCCATTATCGAACCATTTCTCTCTGGCATGAATTACACCTACTTTGGTGACAGGTATGCAGCAATCTACTATCTTCCCATATTTCTCACAAAAGATGTCATACATTTCTTGTCCAGATTTGTTGTAAAATAAGGTTCTCCAGTCAATAACTGCAAAAAGCTCATTCATTTTGATGTAATCTCCTTTCGGATAGTTCCTCCTCATGTCCTCAGTGCCTCTACCCTCAGGAAGAATGTCTTCAATGATATACTCCATCAACAACACACAGTGGTCACTCTTTCCAATTGGTGGTTCATACTCAATATTTTCAATATCCAACACATTATCTGTGAACACTAGATCAAGTAGTGATGGCTCATCCCCACCCCTGGCTCTTGTTGGTTCCATTACATGTTGGTGTAGGAAATTCCCTTGTACGCAATCTAGAAATCTTGCCCCAAATGAGTCCTCACCACTGTGTGGGTCAAGATTTATCCAATCTATCTCTTTATGATTAAAGTCTCCCATAATCAAAATCCTACATTTTTTCTCCCGTGCCATGTTAACAACTGAGTTTATGACTTCAATAGTACCTATATGACTTTCCTCATAAATTTCAAGCCTATTTTGGTTCCTTGGTGGGTTGTATACAACAGTTATTATAATGCTCTCTGACCCAGTATTTATGCGAGCAACAAGAAATTCCCTGAACTCACTTTCTATAGCCAAGTTTATTTCTTCAACTTGAATCCTCTCACTTATGAGAAGTGCTATCCCTCCACCAGTCCTCTCAGATCTTTCAACCCTTAGTATTCTGAAGCCCTTAGGAAAAACTGTGACACTGTTTATGTCCTCACTCAACTTAGTCTCTGTAATTGCTACTATATCTGCCTTACTGTTGTGAATCCTATCTTTTAATTCTACTGCCTTACCAGCTAATCCATCAGCATTTGTGTATAACAATCTTAATGAGGCCCCATCCCCTGATCTTCTGTCATTATCTTCTTTATCTCCCCTTTGTCTGGAAGTATTCTGTAACGAAAATTTTTCTTCTCTTCTTCATTTCTCTCATTATTTAACCTTCTTGCCTCTTGCAACAAGTTTTTGATCTTTCCCATCTCTTCCTGTGTTCTGTATCGTCTAATGAACACTTCTTTGCATTCTTGAAGGTCTTTTAGACTTTTTTTTCTCAACAATATTTCCCTACATGTTTCCCCTCTCTCAAAGGTTACTTTTGTTGGTCTCGGCTTTCCTTCCCTCGAATATTTACCTAGTTGGTGTATGTTTACAATATCCTCAGGACCACATACTACTCCAAGCTTTCTTATCAGGTCTACAACCTTAGCTTTATTTTCTTCAAGTCTCCCCTGCCATGTTGGCTCCTGGGATTCACTTATGCCTGAGATTACCACTGTCTTCTCCTTATCAAGTGCCTGTCTGATGAGTGGGTTTGCCCTTTCCATCACAACGTCTTTCATTTTTTCGATTACTGTCTCTTTATAGTCAACTGTTTGTATGTTTTCCAGTGCCACCACCTTTACAGCCTCTTTTACTGCCACATTCCCCTTTAGTGCATCAGCAAAGGACGTTTTCATGGCATCATTTTCCATATTCAGCTCCTGGAACTCTTTTCTGAACTGTTCAATGTTTTCCTTAATCTGGACATTCCAAGCAGCAATCTCGTCTCTCTCAGAAGAGAGCAGTGAACTAACATCTAATTCCTTTAGGTTGTCATTCAGCTGTTTGTTTTTATCTTCTTGTTTAGAAATTCTAGATTCTAGTTGACTCTTTTCCCCTTCCAGCTTCTTTATTCTTTTTTCTAGTTCCTTTCTCTCCTGCCCTTGTGCTTTATTTGCTTCCTCCAAAGATCTTATTTGTTCTCTGAGTGTTTCATTCTCTTTCATTTCTCCATCCATATTCCGAATTTTATCATCAAGGCTTATAACCATTTCCTCCAACTTCTTGATTCTCTGTTTAAGTCCCCTGATGACTACCCCTTCTCCCGACCCATGGGTGGGAGAGGTTTGGGACAGAGATGGCTTCATTTTTATGTTCTCCCTCTCACAGAATATAGAAAGAAGACGAGAAAGAGGAAAAAAAAAAAAAGAAGAGAAAAACTTCTAATTTAGCTTCACACAGAATTTTTATATCTCCATATAAGTGCTATTTAGTGACTCAGTTTGTCTCCTTTCCGGTAACACACATCTTAACTTAAAAACTTGACCATGGTAATTTAAGTATAAAAAGAAAAAGAAAAACAAAAGTCAAACCTGAAGGAAAATTCGAATTTGTGTTTGAGGTGGCACCCACCTGTTTCTGTTATATATTCTTCCTAACTGATAAACTGACTTGCTAACCAAGATATGTTATCACGGGATTAGACTTTACATTTAACTCAATATATATACAAAATAACAAAATAGTAAAAGAGAAAGCTAAAAGAAAAGCAAAAAAAATGAAGAAAATAAGACTGCTGTTCTACTTGGCAACTTAACTCAGTACTGTTGACAGGTGGGTATTTGGTAATTTTTTTTTCTTTTATTATTCAATTTTTTCGTATATCAAACTAACTAACTAGTTAATATAAATGGGAAGGATACTGATTTTAACAATATATAGAACCACAGGATCAGGTAAACGGCTTAAGAGCTTTCCCCAGTTTACACAAAAAATTAGGTAATGTGGTGTGATGGCTCCACCTCTGGCAACTCTTCTAGATTTCCCTCAAGGCAGAACTGGACGGCAGCTTCTCTCTCTTCTTCACGAAAAAGTTCTCAATTTTTTTTCCTTTAATATGAACAGTCTCGTCTTACAACAAATATAAGTTTTTGTACTCACAATACTCTGCAGGATTTCAGATTTATGGAAATTATGGTAAAGTTTTCCACTAAGCACTTAGTCACTCGAAACAGTTAAAAATTTAAGAGGAGCAATTCCGTGTGTCACTGAACGCGCGGTCTGTGTGTGTGTGTGTGTGTGTGTGTGAGAGAGAGAGAGAGAGAGAGAGAGAGAGAGAGAGAGAGAGAGAGAGAGAGAGAGAGAGAGAGGGGGGGGGGGCTTGCATGTTTGTGTATGTGTGTGGTTGAGTGTGTGAAAGAGAGAGATACAGTGAGAAAGAGAGAGTAAGTTTATGTTATGTGTGTTTGAAAGAGAGATAATTGAGAGAGAGAGGGAGAGAGAGAGAGAGAGAGAGAGAGAGAGAGAGAGAGAGAGAGAGAGAGAGAGAGAGAGAGAGAGAGAGAGAGAGAGAGAGAGCATGTGTGTGTCTGTGCGTGTGTGTGTGCATATATATGTGTGTGTGTGTGTATGTGATGTGTGTGTGTGTGTGTGTGTGTGTGTGTGTGTGTGTGTGAGAGAGAGAGAGAGAGAGAGAGAGAGAGAGAGAGAGAGAGAGAGAGAGAGAGAGAGAGAGAGAGAGAGAGAGAGAGAGAGAGAGCTTGTGTGTGAGTGAGTGATTGAGTGATTAAGTGAGTGTGTGAGTGAGTGAGAGAAAGTGTGTGTGTGTGTGACTGAGAGAGAGTGAGCTTGTGTGTGTGTGTGTGTGTGTGTGTGTGTGTGTGTGTGTGTGTGTGTGTGTGTGTGTGTGTGGTTTGTGTGTGATAGAGAGAGAGAGAGAGAAAGAGAGAGAGAGAGAGAGAGAGAGAGAGCTTGTGTGTGTGTGTGAGAGAGAGAGTGTGTGTGTGTGTGTTTGCCTGTGTGTTAGAGAGAGAGAGGAAAGTGTTTGTGTGTGAGAGAGAGAGAGAGAGAGAGAGAGAGAGAGAGAGAGAGAGAGAGAGAGAGAGAGAGAGAGAGAGAGAGAGAGAGAGTGTGTTTTGTGTGCGTTTAAGTGTGTGATTACCTAATTGTGATTACCTAATTGTGTTTACAGGAAAGAGCCCAAAGCTCGTATCTTCCCGTCTCCTGATCGGTTCCATTTTAGACTTAGTGACACTTATCATACCCGTCCTTAAAACTATGGATTGAGATAGCATTAACTACCTCCTCGCTTAGCGAATTCCAATTATCAACTACTCTTACACTGAAAAAGTATTTCCTTACATTCTGCAAAAGAAGTTTTCTTACGAAGCTTCAAACTATGACCTCTAGTTCTAGAGCCAGCCATATAAAAATATCGATCCCTATCCACTCTATCATAACCATGAAGGAATTTAAAGACTGTCACCATATCCCCCCTCACTCTTCTAACTTCGAGTGATGGTAAGTCTAATTCCCTCAGCCTCTCATCATAACTGATATTGCGTATTTCTTGCACCAGTTTCGTGGCATGTCTTTGAACTTTTTCAAGCTTAGCTATGTGCTTGTGTATGTGATTACCTAATTGTGATTACCTAATTGTGTTTACGGGAAAGAGCCCAAAGCTCGTATCTTCCCGTCTCCTGATCGGTTCCATTTTTAGACTTAGTGATACTTATCATACCTGTCCTTAAAACTATGGATTGAGGTAGCATTAACTACCTCCTCGCTTAGCGAATTCCAATTATCAACTACTCTTACACTGAAAAAGTATTTCCTAACATCCTGCAAACAAGTTTTCTTCCGAAGCTTCAAACTATGACCTCTAGTTCTAGAGCCAGCCATATCGAAATATCGATCCCTATCCACTCTATCATAACCATGAAGGAATTTAAAGACTGTCACCATATCCCCCCTTACTCTTCTAGCTTCGAGTGATGGCAAGTCTAATTCCCTCAGCCTCTCATCATAACCGAGATTGCATATTTCTGGCACCAGTTTCGTGGCATGTCTTTGAACTTTTTCAAGCTTAGCTATGTGCTTTTTCAAGTGCGGATTCCAAAAGGGGGCTGCATATTCGAGTTTTGGCCTCACATAGGTTACATAAATATTTCTGAACATTTCCTTGTCCATGTGCCTGAAGGCTACCCTTACATTTGATAAGAATGCATATGCTGCCCTTACTACGCCATTTATATGTATTTCTGGAGACAAATCTGCCAATATGTTTACTCCTAGATCTCTCTCATTTTCTGTCTCCTGAAGTTGTACTCCAGCCACCGAGTAGTCAAGCTTGGGCCTTCTTGCACTTGTACCCATTCTCATTACCTTACATTTTGAGGTATTGAATTTCATTAGCCACTTTTCTGACCACTCATGCAGATTATTTAGATCCTCCTGAAGTTCTCTACCATTGTTCTCGTTTTTTACTTTCTTCACAATCTTTGCATCATCTGCAAACATATTCATGAATGAATTTACAGACTCTGGTAGGTCATTTACATATACAAGGAACAAAAGTGGCCCTAAAACTGAACCCTGTGGAACTCCACTACTAACTCTTCTCCATTCAGACACTGAGTGTCTTACTCTAACCCTCTGTTCCCTTCCTTCTAAGTAAGTTTTTATCCATTCCAAGACATTTCCACCTATTCTAGCCATTGATTGCAGCTTCCTAATAAGTCTCCCATGTGGAACAGTGTCAAACGCTTTCTGGAAGTCTAGGAATATGCAATCTGCCCAGCCCTCTCTTTCCTGTAAGATTTGGCTTACCTCATCATAAAATTCTTATAAGTTTGTTACTGTTGATCTTCCTTCTCTGAAGCCATGTTGCCTCACTGACAAAAAGTTGAAGGATTCCAAGTGAAGAGAGATATGTTTCCTTAGTATTTTCTCCATAAGTTTGCAAACTATGCTGGTCAAGGAAACTGGTCTATAGTTCAGAGCCGTATCCCTCCTTCCCTTTTTGAAGATAGGTATCACATTTGCTTGTTTCCAGCATCTTGGAATCTCCCCCGACTCCAGTGACTCCTTAAATATGATACTTAGTGCCACTGATATTGTGTTTGCGCATTTTTTAAGCACATGAGGGGATATGTCATCAGGACCTGTAGCTTTATGAACATCTAAATCCATCAGCGCCTTGCATACCTCTGTGGCTGTAAGGTTGATGTTCTCTAATACCGGCCCTTGAGCTTCTATCACTGCAATCTGAGGGGGTGGGGTATTTTCTACTGTAAATACTGACTGAAACTCCTTGTTCACTTCTTTGCAGATCTCTTCGTCCGTCTCAGTGATGCTTCCATCCGCTCTCTTTAGCCTTAAAACCTGTTCTTTTACCTTCAGTTTTCCTCTGATAAAGCTGTGGAAAAGCTTGGG
>JAXCGZ010006461.1:35000-40434 GCA_037179515.1 Halocaridina rubra
CAATATTAATATATATATATATATATATATATATATATATATATATATATATATATATATATATATATATATATATATATATATATATATATATATATATATATATATATATATATATATATATATATATATATATATATATATATATATATATATATATATATATATATATATATACATATACATATACATATACATATACAAATACATATATATATATATATATATATATATATATATATATATATATATATATATATATATATATATATATATATATATATATGTAAATAAGCTTATTAAAAGAAAAAAATAATAATGCAGTTATACAAAGGCAACGTAACGTATCCATGCTCTCATAATTATGGCAATATTAAAAATAAACGTTTTCTGATTATATAATTTATTTATTTTTCTTTTCTTTCTCTCTTTAGTTTTTTATGCATTTAACACTGTACATGAAAGTGACATGTCGGATGTCAGGCAATCACAGTACGGTAGGACCGAAGCATTTATGCGTGTGAGATTACCAACCTGTCATGTGTTGAACACGTACAGTCGGACCGTGGCGTGCGAGCTCAGTCTTAGCTGAAGTTCTGAACACTGATTGCTGCAACTTCGCTCTTCCTTCACCGTCTTCACGTTTTGAACCGACGGTTGCACCCAAACGTTAATGCATCTTGAGCAGTCCGTAGTCAGTGCGTCTGTGTTTGATTCTCGAACCTTAATATTTAGTTGTATTAACTACATCAGTGACTATTTATTGTAAATATCTGATCGTATGATGGATCGGTGGTTAAAAACCGGAAGCATGTTAAAACGAGACAGTAGTGACACAGAAGGTGAATGTGCGACAAGCTCAAGTGAAAAGACACTGACTCATCAGTCAAAAATCAAAAACCGTAAATACTGTGATGAATACATATCCTTTGGATTTATATGTAGAGGCAGTGAAGGTGAACAGAAACCACAATGTGTTCTCTGTTATGAAATATTGTCCAATGAAAGTATGAAGCCAGCCAAACTTCGCCGGCATTTTGAAACTAAACATAAGGAGTATACTAACAAACCTGTTTAATATTTTCAAAGAAGACGGGAAGAACTGCTTTCAAGACAAAATATTATAGAACAAATAGCAACCGGGGGTGATAATAAGAATGCTGTGTGTGCTTCGTATGATGTTTCTCTTTTAATAGCAAAGAGTGGAAAACCACACACAATAGCAGAGGAACTAATTCTGCCTGCTGCCAAAGCAATGGCCTCTAGGATGCATGGAGACAAAGTATCAAAGAGTTTTGATCTCATTTCATTGTCAAACACCACTGTCAAGCGGCGAATAGAAGACATGTCTGACAGTGTTAAAAATCAACTAGTGAAGAGAGTGATTAAAAGTCCGTATTATTATTTACAATTAGATGAAAGTACAGATATTGCTAACAGTGCTGATTTACTTGCATTCATACGATATGAATTTGACGGTACAATTAAGGAAGATTTTCTCTTTTGCCAGTCATTGCCAACACACACAACTGGTGAGTCTATTTTTAATAGTTTGCATGATTTTATAATAGCTAATGAAATTGGATGGTCAAAGTGTGTATGAGTCGGTACTGATGGGGCTCCCGCAATGTCGGGAAAGTACAAAGGACTCAAGGCAAAAATCCAAGCTATAATACCAAATGTCAAGTGGACTAATTGCTGCATACATAGAGAATCGTTGGCAGCAAAGAAAATGCCAGAAAAATTGAAGACGACTCTAGATGAAGTAGTGGAAGTAGTTAACTTTATAAAAGCTCAGCCCTTAAATTCTCTTATTTTTAGTGTTCTTTGTGAGGAGATGGGTAGCGCTCATGAGCAACTGCTCTTGCATTCTCAAGTGCGGTGGCTGTCCCGCGGTAAAGTACTTACCCGCATGTTCGAGTTGCGTGATGAAATAAGACTATTTCTTCATGATAAATCATTTCATGGGAGAGAATGGTTTAATAACTTTTCGTGGCTAGCTATTGTGGCATACATGTCTGACATCTTTACTTATTTGAATGACCTAAATTTGAGCCTACAAGGGAGATCCGTAACTATTTTTAAAGTTGAAGATATAGTGGAAGCCATGATCAAGAAATTAGAATTGTGGTCTGAACGTCTGCATAGTGGTGTGTTTGAATCCTTTCCAACACTTTATGACTTTCTTGGAGCTTCTGAAGAAAACATTTCTGAAGAAATAAGAAGCCTTTTTATTCAGCATTTGCAAGGATTAAAGATCAGTTTTAGGGATTATTTTCCTCCTCATGATGGTAATAACAAGTGGATTAGGGATCCTTTTCATGTAAATGTAAAAGATGTAAAAGAATTAACAGCAAAAGAAGAAAATAGTCTTGTTGAACTTTCATGTGACACTTCACTAAGATCACGCTTCAGCCGTTACAATTTATCAGACTTTTGGTTACTATTGAAAAATGAGTACCCAGAACTGGCAACCAAGACCCTGAAATATCTAATGCCATTTCCTACTACGTATTTATGCGAGCAGGCTTTCTCACAGCTCATTTACATAAAATCAAAATACAGAAATAGGATGAATGTGGAACCTGATCCTCGCTTAAAACTGTCTGCCAGTGAACCTGAAATTGAAAACATAGTAGCAGCAAAACAGCATCGCCCATCTCATTAATGAGATTAAGATAAAGTATTTTTTTTTTCTGCTCTGTTCTGTTCTGTATTTCTTTCTTTATATTTTTTACATACTTTCCCATTTTTTCATTTACATATGTCTTTCTGCAGAAATTAATCTAGTTTTCTGATAAGAGGAGTTTGTTGCTAGTGTATTAAAGCAGCATGTTAAGTTGACAGACGATTCAATATCCTGGGGTCCGGGGAAAAAAATATTTAAATAAAAGGGGTCCTTGGTAGTAAAAAGTTTGGGAACCACTGATCTAAGCATATCACTTAAGAAAAATTTCATATAAATATCTAAACAGATTACAGAAATAGGAAACTCACTATGCTCTTAATACTTACTAAAATTATCCTGAAAGACATTCTCGAACATACAGAACATTTGATTTCTGGGAAAAGACTAGCAAAAGAAATATATGTTCATTACAATAAGCACTCTAATAAAAGAAAAAAATCAAAGTTAATTGCTACAATTACTATATATAGCTAGTAATCATTGACAATATTATTTAAGACAAAAACCAAATACAAATAGTTACATTACGATATGATCTCTGCAAACATTCATTAAAAACATTGATGACATAGTACAAAAATATTCACAATTGCAATATATACCTACTATTCATTGACAAAATCATTTAAGAACAAAACAAATTAAACTATTACATTACTCAAATAATATAAAATACAATTGGATTGGATCTCTGCAAATGATCATTTAAAAAAACTTTATAACATAGTACAAAAATATTCACAGTTGCAATATATAGCTACTAATCATTGACAAAATTATTTAAGAACAAAACAAATTAAACTATTACATTACTCAAATAATATAAAATACAGTTGGATAGGATCTTTGCAAGTACTCATTAAAAAAAATATATATAATATAGTACAAAAATATTCATATTAGTAATGGGTACAGAAACTATACTTTTATTAATTTACCAAAGCCATATTCCCTATTATACGCGGGGTGGCTGAGTCAAAGCATGACTACAAGTAAAATGGCGGAGTCCTCCTACCTCAATTTCGTTTAATAATGGTCCCATTACTCACTGGATACAAATTACATGTACTTAGCTATTTTGGGGTACTGCTTGAAGATCGTCACGGCCACAGGCACTGGAGAAGGGGTTTTCCCTTCGTCTGGGCTCGCTGGCTTTCTCGCTGACATCGTCCATATGTCTCGTAAAATCGCCGATTCACCATCACAGGTATCTTCTTAGACGAAGCAACAAATAGTGCCTGGTAGGGGCGATGTTCCTCAAATCCACATTCACAGTGCGGCGCACGGTGATATAAATGAATCGCGCTGAATTTCTCTCCCAGTTGACGCTTCTCAGCCTTCATGAATGAAGTTTCAGCAACTTTCCTTCGGAGTCAGATTGCATGGGACAGTTCTTACTACTGGGACCTTGCCTATATGGGGACGAAGAAAGAAGTGTGACAGGCTCTGCTGTCTCGATACTCTGAGCATCGTCGGAGCCTGAGGCATTTCTCTTGGCGTTGCTTGCTTTTAAGAGTCTTGAAATTTCTTTTAATTCAAGGATTCGACGAATCTTTTCTACCTAGGATATTTCTTCCAGAGATGCATGATTATCTGTTTCTTGCATACGTCAGTGGCTGCCGCCACTGACGTATGGTGTTATTCTAAGACTATGCTTATTCTATAGGTAGCGAGGTCGGTAACAGATATGCACAGTCTGATTAACATTAGTTTATTTAGAGATAACTTATTCTACACCTCAAAGCTTACCATTCCCCACCCCCTTAGGGGAAACTTCTAACTAGATCTTAGTTCTGCCCCCAAACAAGCTCTAACTTCAACTGAGCTCTCTGTTTATCAATAACCCTGGCTTTCTTGTAGGACCAGGAAGGCAGGGTTTGGTGGCTTGGACCGCCTGCCAATAGGCTTCCAGCTGGAGGCAATCTCCTCACTTTTGGGGTGAGGCTAATCGAGCAGGCCTATTGGGCTGAAGGTGGATGTACCTATGTACATATAGATGTTAATCTTGAGAATGTTTGGATTTGTTTCAGCAACTTTGACCTCTATCAGCACTCGGCGCGTACATGTGAGAGACCTAATCCATAGCAATATATCTAGTTGCCAAAACACCCTCTAAGGAAGAAAATACATGGTGAATATAGTGTTCCAACACTTGACTTTCCCAAACCACGAAGCTTATTTCTCTATCACTTTCTTTGTTACACTTAGTTAATATACAGTTCATACATATGACATTATTATTATTATTATTATTATTATTATTATTATTATTATTATTATTATTATTATTATTATTATTATTATTATTATTATTATTATTATTATTATTATTATTATTATTATTATTATTATCATTATTATTATTATTATTATTATTATTATTATTATTATTATTATTATTATCATTATTATTATTTTCATTACTATTATTTTTATTATTATTACTATTATTATTACTTTTGCTATTATAATTATTATTATTATTATTATTTCAATTCTCTTTAACTGTACAAGTCAGAGCTTGACAGCAGATCATTTAGTAAAATAAAAATCTTGTAAAGTACGAACACCGAAAAAATATGATTTATTTAATTCTCAAAACGAAAATATAATAGAAACCATGCTGGCGGACCTTACGGAAGAAATGATTAAAATAAGGGAAAATTGTGGTCTTTATTAAAAAACCTTGCCTTTCTTTCCATTGCTGTGGTATGTTTAGAAATATAAATGTGTATGCGTGTATGC
>JAXCGZ010006462.1:0-2500 GCA_037179515.1 Halocaridina rubra
AACTAGTTTTAAATATTACATAGAGGAACAAGCCAGCACGTTAGTCTAGCTTTTCTTGCTTGTAATCATGCATCCCTCCAAGAATACTTACTCCAAGAAATGCTACTGTAACCAAGATAACTAGGCTCATTAAATATACAGTATGCAACAAAATATTTCTCATGCTGATCCATTTCATTCGCTTCATTGGTCTAGAAATGCAAAACTTCCACAAGGCAAGGAGAATTCATGAGCTTTTTTTTATAACCAGGATAGCTTCAGATGACAACTTTGCCTTCAAGTTTCCAGAGCAATGAAGAGTCCGCTCCTATCAATAAGTTTTTTTTTTTTTATTTCCTTCAGCACAATATCCAATGCATTATCCACAAGGAAGTATTATTTCAGACTACTGCTACCCTCAAGGAACACTTTCTATTTATCCTAATTTAATTTCGTTGTCTATATGTGTATCTGCTATTAATTTACTTCAATATTCCTCATATTTATACAGTGCTTTACTTTCCTGTAAAGCTTGCAACTATCACCCATCACAATACATTCGACACAACAAAGAGCAAAGAACTGTTCCTTGTTGCAGTTCAATTCTATCTTGAAGTTAACACGGTATATTAGGTGGAGGACTAACAACTTTTACCTAATTATTAAACTGGCTTACAGTAGCTTTAAAAATTAGATAATTCAGTTACAAAGTGATGAAACTGAATTCTTTTTTGAAATCTAGAGGAGGATTTTATAAATAAGCCTATACAATTTGCAAATTTGTCATCAAGTTCTGAATACTTTTTCTAAAACACATCAAGTGTTAATGATAAAGCAATGAAGGCCTGGAAACACAAAAAAGAAAACAAAAACTGGAAGATGTTGTGGAATTTTTGTATTGTATATAGCTTTAATAGGACTATATGTAAAAAGCATCAGCATTTTAGTGATAAAAACATATAATCTTTTGATACGCATAAAGCTCCACATACAAACATTGGATATAATTATCAAATGTGCAGTATAGAGTTCTGAATAAGATTATTGGTGCAAAAACTAAAAATCTAAAAAAAAAGTGATCAGAACTAAAGGGATGACATTAAAAGCAATTTCAAACATGGTATACGATTAGTGCAGAAATTTTTGGAAAAAGATCGAGATAAGTTTTTGTATATCATGCTCAAGAGTAACTTCTGTAGTTTAATATACCCAAGATTAATTTATTCCACATACCAATATGCTCATGGATAATTTCTTCCATATTATATAGTGCATATTTTAGTTTTCAAACACACTGTGAAGTAGTAGTCAATTGACAAAATGCTCTTCATACTCATTTGCATTGTTTTTTACAATGTAAGCTTTAAAATAAGTCGTAAAGATGCCAACAAAATTAAGCTCGCACTTTCCAAATAATTTATCATAATCATTTGTTTTGAGAAGAACTAATTGCAATATATGTATAGTACTGGTATAAATTCGTATGTTTTACCATCAAATTACTGAGCATGTATACAAAGTTATTAATAATTCATCATAATTAACTTACTTCATTACTGAAGACCCGCAGTCTTGCTACTATATATACTAATGCTGACTGAACTGCTTTAAGCTATTCTGCCATTTATTGTATGCTATATAATGTTATTTCAATCAATTAAAGAAATTTAATGCCCAGTTTAACATTATTCCATCACAACTCACATTGTCACTTTCATATAAGAAGGCAAGACAAAGAAGTTTCATTACCTATTACACCTTACCACAAGAAAAGTTTTCAAAGAACAGTATATTCTAGTGGAGGAAGCGAGGTGCCATTAATATTACAAGAGAAACATCACAGCAAGGCTTTATACTATTTTCCCCAACCTTATTTTTCACTGATTTCCATATACTGTAGAGGGAAATGAAACCCTGGGAATACAAAGATAGTATTCTTTCTTACATACCCCTGAACTACTTTTTGATGTAACATTACGCCATGTTCTGCTAAAAGAAGTCAGAGGGCCATAACCGTAACAAAATATTTGTATTAGCGAGACCTCAATATACACTACTTCTCCTTTACTTTTCAATTGCTTCCTCTGTGGGAATAAAAGAAATTCACGGAGTAACTGAAAGCTCTCCACTCCCCTATTCCTCTCAGTAGCCTCCTGCAAACTGAATATGATTGCAGAATACACTCCCTTCACCATGTATGATAAAATAAAGCACTAAACTGATAGTCTCTGAGTAAAATGTTTAATTTGTAATAATAACACACTTTGGGTAAATACTAAATTAGTATTAAGAAATAAACATGTTATAGGCATGACAAGGCATTGGGGGAGGGATTTGTAATACAATGTGATATCGCAATTTATTTTATCATACTTATTGTACTATGTGGTACCTATGTTTTAATAATATGTTAGCAACACAGATCTACAAGACTTATTTTGTATCAGTTACAGTAAAGGAGAAGAAAATATACTTGTTACTGAAAACTCAGAATCTGCGCCTTAAGTTAATGAAAAATTTT
>JAXCGZ010006462.1:10000-17500 GCA_037179515.1 Halocaridina rubra
TATATATATATATATATATATAAACTGTCTCTTACACAGCCACTGACAAAGTGCCTCCAACTGGTGTTCAGATGACACTAGTTCATCATTCATGGTAATTTTGTAACATCTCGCCAACTAGTGCAGTATAATTCTTCTTAGGAATATTAAGTACATTATGTTAAATGAAATGTTTAGAAGAACATATGGATGTTTTTTTTTATATCACCATTACAACTCTTTTTTTACTATATTACATAAGTATATACCACATGTGCAACTGTTATCATTACTGTATTGCATTTCTTTCTTAACAAAAATATTCTTTTTTTTCTTTCTTTTCAAAATGCCTGGGAAATGACTGCCTCACATGGAAAGAAATATCTAAGTACCACTGGTAATGATCTAAAATTATTATTTTTTTACTTCAATTGGAAGAAACTGTTCATGATGTACAATGAATAAAACAAATAATTGGATGTTTGTCTTATGCTGTCAAGAGAAAATTCACCTACATAAAATCGAGAAAAAAAATGCTCAAATTATTAACCATTATTAATGCTATATTTCATCATCACTGGTTAAATCATGAAATGGTATTTTTGTCATAAGCTGATCTGCATCTCCCGTTGCCGCAGGATAGTAATTAGTACGGCCATTTGTCGCAGCTTTTCCACTCCCAATTGGACCCAAAGGTTGTTTTGTCAAGTTGTGAAATGACCGAGGTACAGACATTTTATGAGCTCTGATCATCATAATGGCAAGAACTACAACTAGGATAATGAGTCCAATGAGCACAATCAGCAAGTGATTATACCAAGCTTGCTGACTTCGATAGGCTGTCAGTAAAGTTGCTGGATAACAGTATGTTTCATTCTGCAAAGTAAAAATAAATACGATAATTTACAAGTACAAAGAATTGCAAGAATTAAAAAACTAGAAAGCAATCGAAATACCAACATTTAGTAACAAATATTTAACCTTTCCTGATAAATAGTGACACAAAATGGTAAAACAATAATGAACAATTCCTGATACAACACTAGGCTAAAATATAATATTTAGTACTTACATTTCACTAGTACAAGCAGGACATCACTTTTGTAAGCCCCATTTACCCTTACCAGTGAGGGATCAAGAAATGGCAATACTACCAATTTGCAAGATTAATGGACTTTGCATGATAATGTACAACATACTTGTAACACTGATCTCAATGATATTTACAATAAAATAGCAGACACTACACCCTTACTACAAGCACCCAGATATTTATGATTTAAAATTTTATTTTTATTATTTTTACATATATTTACCGATTTTTCTTCAGTAAGTGATCCTTCATTGATTAGAAGATATAATATGTTCAGTGATTTACTCACCAGCACAAGCTGTCTAGACCCACTAATAACCAACTTCAGGTAATCCAACCCGACTCCAATACATCAGCAGGTTATTATGTCTAAAATTAACTTCAGTCTACTTATACAGTCACTTCCTTAGCTCAAGTCTTACCAGCGTCTCTCAGTCCTCTGACCACTCTCTAAGCCCAGCTGACCCATGTAAACATACCGTCGTGATGTCATTCGTAAATAAGGCGACAGTTGTGACATTATTAGCAAACACGATAGCTTACACAAACTAACGCCCTCGTCCTTCTTATTTTCTTTTTTTTATAATCAGTGTCCTATATATTCCTTTACCACCCATCTGACCCTTTTAGACTGCCAGGAGATGGGGCATCTTTTGTCATAATAAAGCCGCAAGAATATGATAAAACCTCCTTGTGACCTACTACCCACCAGGTTAGCAAAAGAAGCCTCTGAAAAGCACTCAAGGTACCGATTCTCAAGCCTTGATATTCTTGGCATATGCAGCCGAATGTTGTCTGTCTTTACTCTAGATATGACCTTGTTAAGTTGAAAGATGTCAGCTACTGTTGCCCGGTTACATGCTGCACTCAGTTCACACATGTCAAAGGCAATGTCTGGACGTGCATGAGTGGCAATTCAATTTAACTAGCCTACCAGTGCTCTGTACTCCGATCTTTCCAACTCTGACACTTCTCTCGTCCTCAAATTTGCCCTTTTACGACTGACTGTCATGGAATCAAGGTGGATGCATGATCTAGCTGGTCCAATGTGAAGGTGCCATCTTTGAATGGGTTGATGTTCAAGCATACATACTTAAACGCGTTTGACTCATAGCTTCCAATCAGGAAAACTTGCTTCAACTGGTCTATCACTTTACTCTTGAACTCTGGAGTCCCCGCCTGCAGAAAATCATCCACATAAATACAGATCACGCCCTCAATCCTGCCATTCCATCTCCAGTAAAACAATGCCGGATTCAGTGAACACACCTGAGCGCCGAGATCTGTTAACTGGACTTTCACTCAGAGGTAATAATGACAGGCTGCATCACACATGCCATATAGTCTTTCTCAGCTTCCATAGCCGGCCATCAGCAAACTCTGAAGGAGGGCATAGATATATGTCCCTACTGATTTCATTGCCCTAAAAATAGGCTACCTTAACATCCAAGGAGTGACAGGTTCAACCCATGGCCGCAGTAAGTGATAATGCCAAACGTATGGCTTCCTTTGAGCATGTCGGGATATCCTTGCCAAGTTCACCCATGTCCTCCACTAATCCTCTTGCCACCAGGCGTGCCTTCACCACCTTTTGTCCTCCCTTTACTTTCTCCGTCACAACCCACCGCACAGATAGAGTCTCTTGACCGACATCTTCTACCTCTTCATAGACTTTATTGTCCCACCAGTTCTATATTTCTTTTTCCTTAGTACACATCACCTCCTCAGAGTTGAAGAGCATTATCATTTCTGTATCCTCATCGACAATCTTCCAGGTGCTATAATCTCGGTTCAGATCTGCCCAAGAGATGCTCTTACAGCTTGTTTATCCCCAATAACTGTTGCTGTGCAGTACCGTGTAAGCAAGTCAGGGATGACAAGAAAATATTTTACACCCCAAACCTAAAGGTCTAAGGCAATGGCTTCCTTGAACCGAACTGCCATAGGCAAACTGACTACAAGGACGTGGTCTCTCTTTTCCAAAGTTGATACATATTTCACACTCCTAGGTTACCTTACAGACTGCCTGTTTTAGTTCTGAGTCCTTAATCCCTGCATTACTAATGAGTTTCATTAGCTTAGCTGCTGTAAGGTGTCCAAACTGTCTGTGCAGCTTGTAAGCCATCTTCCTCACATCTCTCCCCTGCCAGGCAGCCAAGACAATCACTCCATCAAACTCCTGCACTATTCACACTGATATTGGTAAAATAAATTGTAGCCTGATACTAATGTGTGCAACTCAATAATCCTTCCTTGAATCTTAACTTCGACAGTTGCAAAGTTAATTAACATTTTCACCTTCTTCATCGACCGCCCACTCAGGAGTAACGGGATGTTACAATCCACCACGTCCATCACAACCTCCGCTTTCATACCACCAATAAACCATGGCAGAGTGACTCTCTTGAGGGAGGGAATGGTGACCCCATCGGCAAAGGTAAAAGTGGCAGCTGACAATTCTTCAATTATGCCTGTCCAAAAGAGCGGGGAAATAGAGTGGGGGGGATGTAGAAGGGAAGTGGTGAAGGTGGAAGAGTCGAAAAAGCCAGAGAAGGGACAGGAATATCAGGACAGGTTGAAAGTGGCATATGACAGGGTGAAAGAAAGAGAAGTTCGGGAATAAGAGGAGGAATGGGGGTTGATGAAAGAAGGTTTTGTGGGACATGCAAATGATGTGTGTGGAAAGAGGTTTGTTGGAGGTAGAATGAGGAGGGGCAGCGAATGGTGGAATGAAAGGGTGAAAATGATGGTGGAAGAGAAAAGGAGGGCTTTTGAGGAATGGCTGCAGTGTAACAGTAGGGAGCAGTATGAAAGATATAGAGAGAAAAATGTGGAAACCAAGCAGAATGTAGAGGAAGAGAAGAGGTTGGCAAACGTTAGGTGGGGACAGGATTTTAGTAGGTCATATGGGGAGAGTAAAAAGAAGTTTTGGAAAGAAGTAAAGAGAGTAAGGAAGGGTGGATTGAGGATAGAAGAGACAGCGAAAAATGTGAATGGACAGATGTTAAGAGGGAACGATGCAAGGAAAAGATGGGCAGAATATTTTGAGTGCTTGCTGAATATTGAGAAAGATAAGAGAGGCGGCTATAGTGGCAGTGGGGGGTGTTCAAGTGCCAGTAATGGGAGATGAAAATGAGAGAGAGATTACAAGAGAGGAGGTGAAAAGGGTATTGGATGAAACGAAAGCGGGTAAAGCACCTGGAATGGATGGTGTGTGAGCAGAGATGTTGAAAGAAGGGGGTGTGACTGCATTGGAATGGTTAGTGAGAGTACTTAATATATGCTTTATATTGTCAGTGGTGCCAGTAGAATGGGTGATTGCTTGCATAGTGCCCCTATATGAAGGTAAAGGAGATGTGTATGAATACAGTAATTTTAGAGGTATAAGTTTGTTGGGAGTGGTAGGAAAAGTGTATGGTAGGATACTGATTAACAGGATTAGGAATACAACAGAAAATGTGATCGCAAAAGTGCAGAGTGGTTTTAGGAGAGGTAGAGGTTGCATAGATCAGTATTTATAGTTAGGCAGTTATGTGAGAAATATTTAGCAAAGGGTAAGGATGCGTATAATGCATATTTGGATCTGGAGAAAGAACATGATCGAGTTGATAGAGAGGCAATGTGGAATGTTGTGAGGTTATATGGGATTGATGATAGACTGTTGCAAGCAGTGAAGAGTTTGTATTAGGACAGTAGAGCTTGTGTTAGGGTAGGGAATGAAGTGAGTGAGTGGTTTCCAGTGAGTGTGGGACTGAGACAGGGATGTGTGATATCACCATGGCTGTTCAATTTGCATACTGATGGAGTCGCAAGAGAGGTGAATGAGTGGGTGCGTGGTCGAGGTTTGAGAATGGTAGATGGGGATGATAACGATTGGGAGCTGAATCAGTTGCTGTTTGCAGATGATACTGTGGTGGTGGCAGATTCAGAGGAAAAGCTGTGTCAGTTAGTGTCAGAATTTGGAATGGTGTGTGGGAGAAGGAAGTTGCAAGTGAATGTGGGAAAGAGTAAGATTATGAGGTGTGCAAGAAATGAGGATGGTGCTGGATTGATTGTTATGCTGAATGGAGAGACACTTGAGGAAGTTGATCAGTTTAAGTATTTAGGCTCAGTTGTAGCTGCAAATGGTGGAGTGGAAACAGATGTGTGTCACAGAGTGAATGAAGGATGTAAAGTGTTGGGTGCATTGAAAGGACTGATGAAGAATAGAAGGTTGGAAATGAATGTTAAGAAAGTTTTGCATGAGAAAGTGATTGTGCCAACTGTGATGTATTCAGAGTTATGGGGTATGAAAGTAAGTGAGAGACGGAAACTAAATGTGTTTGAGATGAAATGCCTGAGGAGTATGATTGGTGTATCTCGGTTGGATAGGGTTAGGTAAGAAGTGGTGAGAGGAAGAACGGGTGTGAGGAGAAAATTTTCAACCAGAGTAGATATGAATGCTCTGAGCTAGTTTGGCCATGTGGAGAGGATGGATGATGAAAGACTGCTGAAAAAAGGTAATGAATGCGAGAGTTGATGGGAGAAATGCTAGAGGGAAGCCTAGGTTTGGGAGGATGGATGGAGTAAAGAGAGCCCTGAATGATAGGAGGATGGATGTGAGGGAAGCAAGTGAGCGTGCTAGGAATAGGAATGAGTGGCGAGCAATTGTGACGCAGCTCTGATGGGCATCTGCTGTTACAAAGGGCCTGCATCTTACAGAGGCAGCCATGTGGTAGGGGCAGTAGGGGTTTTGGCATTAAGAAGGGACACAAGTTATGGGAGAGCCGGAAGGATGGGCTGTGGCACTCCTGCAGTGCCATATGAACGATCGCTAGCTCCTTCGTCATTGCCCATAGAATAAAGTAATCCCCATATTGTTTCTTTTTTTATGTTGGCTACCCCCCAATGGGTGAAACAGCCAAGGTAGATAGATAGATGCCCGTTATAATCACTGAGGTTTTTCACGAAATTATGGAGCCAAGACTGCTATACTTTGTCGTGGAGCACCCTGAGTCTAAAACTGCACAAGCTTTGCGAGTTTTTCCTTGCCTCCAGCATAACCTGTAAATAATTACAGATACACTGCCTCATTGTCCCCTTCATTAGGTGTATTTTCATACGCATCTGGGCAGTTTCGTGCCCAAAGGAATCGTGAGTCACATATCAAGCACCTCGACACCTTCCCATCTAGGCCTAGAGGATTCTGCCTTCTACTTGAGGATGGACGGGGGGTATCCCCTTAAGCAGGTTGATGGTCTTCCCCTACAACCACCTGGGGACCTACGTCCTCCATGCTGAAAACCTCTTACCATAAATGCCTCTTCCTCCCTAATGTCACCTCCCACTTCCTCCGCCAGTAAGACCGGTTCACATTTCACTCCAACTCCACCAACAGCCCCAGGCTGTACACTAACATCCCTAGTAAATATGCGGTTCATAGCAGCTTTCATATCAATATGTCACATCAGAGATGGCCGACATCACCAATTGCTGCTCACTATCACTCAAATTGCATGTGGCAAGTAGCATGAAAGCCATAACTGAGTCTGGGAGTGGCATACCTTGGGTAGTAAACATAAAATACGTATGTTCAAATATTGCCACTAATTTCCTAATATCTTGATCACTTTGCCTCTTTAAATGATAGAGGTCCTGAAATGCTGCAAACTTCCTCTGCCCCGCATCTGCCAAAAAAACCATCAAGTTTACCTAACAATATCTTAACACCATCATCACTTTTCAGATCCTTAATCTCAATCTCAGAGGAACCCAACCTTGCCCTTCCTTCAAGTGACAAATGAATGGCTAATGTCTGTTTTTTCTTTGGCAAATCCGTTAAATTACACCAGATCTCAAAATTTTTCCTCCAGTTTTCATAAGCCGGCTCACCCACAAATTTCAGGGGACACTTGCTGCTGCCAGACGATGCCAGTGTTGATTTCAGATCCACGTTCTGCTACTAATGTAGCAGCACTAGTTGTCTAGACCCACCAATAACCAACTTCAGGTAATCCAACACGACTCCAATACACAGGCAGGTTATTATGTCCAAAATCAAGTTCAGTCTACTTATACAGTCGCTTCCTTAGCTCAAGTCATAACAGTGTCTTTCAGTCCTCTGACCACTCTCTCAGCCCAGCTGACCCACGCAAACATAGTGTCGTGACGTCATTTGTAAATATGGCGGCAGTCGTGACGTCTTTAGCAAACACGATAGCTTACATAAACTAACAGTTAAAATACAGTTAAAGCTACAAGCTAAAAAGCTTGCTTCAATAGAGCCAGGGAACAAATAAAAAAGAATATATTTTTATTTTCCATACCCTTGTTTAAGCCCACTACAGGGTGTTAGAAAGGGCATCGAGCCTTAATTCCTCAGTAACAACATGACTGCTTCCATCACGATCTGATTTAGGATTAATAGTAACACATAATAGAGCAAACAT
>JAXCGZ010006462.1:37500-40371 GCA_037179515.1 Halocaridina rubra
TCTTACATCCTGCAAAGAAGTTTTCTTACGAAGCTTCAAACTATGACCTCTAGTTCTAGAGCCAGCCATATCAAAATATCCATCCCTATCCACTCTATCATAACCATGAAGGAATTTAAAGACTGTCACCATATCCCCCTCACTCTTCTAGCTTCGAGTGATGGTAAGTCTAATTCCCTCAGCCTCTCATCATAACTGAGATTGCGTATTTCTGGCACCAGTTTCGTGGCATGTCTTTGAACTTTTTCAAGCTTAGCTATGTGCTTTTTCAAGTGCGCATTCCAAAAGGGGGCTGCATATTCGAGTTTTGGCCTCACATAGGTTACATAAATATTTCTGAGCATTTCCTTGTCCATGTGCCTGAAGGCTACCCTTACATTTGATAAGAATGCATATGCTGCCCTTACTATGCCATTTATATGTATTTCTGGAGACAAATCTGCCAGTATGTTTACTCCTAGATCTCTCTCATTTTCTGTCTCTTGAAGTTGTACTCCCGCCACCGAGTAGTCAAGCTTGGGCCTTCTTGCACTTCTGCCCATTCTCATTACCTTACATTTTGAAGTATTGAATTTCATTAGCCACTTTTCTGACCACTCATGCAGATTACTTAGATCCTCCTGAAGTTCTCTACCATTGTTCTCGTTTTTAACATTCTTCACAATCTTTGCATCATCTGCAAACATATTCATGAATGAATTTACAGACTCAGGTAGGTCATTTATATATACAAGGAACAAAAGTGGCCCTAAAACTGAACCCTGTGGAACTCCATTACTAACTCTTCTCCATTCAGACACCGAGTGTCTTACTCTAACCCTCTGTTCCCTTCCTTCTAAGTAAGTTTTTATCCATTCCAAAACATTTCCACCTATTCTAGCCATTGATTGCAGCTTCCTAATAAGTCTCCCATGTGGAACAGTGTCAAACGCTTTCTGGAAGTCTAGGAATATGCAATCTGCCCAGCCCTCTCTTTCCTGTAAGATTTGGCTTACCTCATCATAAAATTCTAGTAAGTTTGTTACTGTTAATCTACCTTCTCTGAAGCCATGTTGCCTCACTGACAAAGTTGAAGGATTCCAAGTGAAGAGAGATATGTTTCCTTAGTAGTTTCTCCATAACTTTGCAAACTATGCTGGTCAAGGAAACTGGTCTATAGTTCAGAGCCGCATCCCTCCTTCCCTTTTTGAAGATAGGTATCACATTTGCTTGTTTCCAGCATCTTGGAATCTCCCCCGACTCCAGTGACTCCTTAAATATGATACTTAGTGCCACTGATATTGTGTTTGCGCATTTTTTAAGCACATGAGGGGATATGTCATCAGGACCTGTAGCTTTATGAACATCTAAATCCATCAGTGCTTTGCATACCTCTGTGGCTGCAAGGTTGATGTTCTCTAATACTGGCCCTTGAGCTTCTATCACTGCAATCTGAGGGGGTGGGGTATTTTCTACTGAAAATACTGACTGACACTCCTTGTTCAATTCTTTGCAGATCTCTTCATCCGTCTCAGTGATGCTTCCATCCGCTCTCTTTAGCCTTAAAACCTGTTCCTTTACCTTCAGTTTTCCTCTGATAAAGCTGTGGAAAAGCTTGGGATTTTCTTTAGCCTTCCTGTTGATGTCCCTCTCATAGTCTCTCTCTGCCTCTCTCCTTTTACTTAGGTAGTCATTTCTTGCTCTTTTGTAGGTTTGCCAGGCATTTATGTTTTTTCTCCTCCTATACCTTTTCCAGCATTTGTCTCTCCACTCCTTAGCTCTTTTACACCCATTATCGAACCATTTCTCTCTGGCATGAATTACACCTACTTTGGTGACAGGTATGCAGCAATCTACTATCTTCCCATATTTCTCACAAAAGAGTATGTATGTCACGTCTTTATCACCTCATTCACCGTAATTTTATCTATCACTTTCATAAAAATTTATGTTTCTTGCTCTTATTTGTAATGTAAAGGGTGTTTTTTCAACAGTGCAGGAAGGGTTTATACAGTACGTAAACGAAAAAATAATT
Source organism: Halocaridina rubra (assembly GCA_037179515.1). Classification (NCBI taxonomy): domain Eukaryota; kingdom Metazoa; phylum Arthropoda; class Malacostraca; order Decapoda; family Atyidae; genus Halocaridina; species Halocaridina rubra. The sequence goes on from JAXCGZ010006462.1 coordinate 39,515, forward strand.
GTAAATGAGTATGTCACGTTATCATCACATTCACGGTAAGTTTTCCTATCACTTTCATAAAAATTTACGTTGCTTGCTGTTATCTATAATGTTAAGGGTGTTTTTTTTAACAGTGCAGGGAGGGTTTATACAGTACGTAAACAAAAAAATAATTGTAAATGATATGTATGTCACGTCATTATCACCTCATTCATTGTAATTTTATCTATCACTTTCATAAAAATTTACGTTGCTTGCTGTTATTTATAATGTAAAGGGTGTTTCTTTAACAGTGCAGGGAGGGTTTATACAGTGTAAACGTAAATATATATTAAAATATCTATGTACATATAGGCGGATCCTACTTCGTGGATTTCCTGGTTCGCGGTGGGTCCCATAACCGAACTACCGCAATAAGTGAGGTAACACTGTATATATATATATATATATATATATATATATATATATATATATATATATATATATATATATATATATATATATATATATATATATATATATATATACCACAATCCCTTTATAAGGGGGTTGGCATAGTCAAAGTTCATACATTCACTCAGCTCCCTAGGGACAAAGTGCCACAACATTTCCCTAACACGATGCTGCTTGGATAAATCACAGGGTAAGAAGGAAGAATCTGCCTGAGGGCTGACAAATACAGCTGTTTTACCTCTCTCTCTCTCTCTCTCTCTATATATATATATATATATATATATATATATATATATATATATATATATATATATATATATATATATATATATATATATATAGAGATAGAGATAGAGAGAGAGAGAGAGAGAGAGAGAGAGAGAGAGAGAGAGAGAGAGAGAGAGAGAGAGAGAGAGACTTATTAT
>JAXCGZ010006463.1:0-25000 GCA_037179515.1 Halocaridina rubra
ATGCATGATGCATTAACACATATACTAGACCGCTGACACGTATACATACTCGAGGAATCCTTGCTCTATACACATATACTTACAACTGCAATGAAGGATCTTTTTTTATTATTATTATCATCACAATGTATGTCTGATTCCGCTTTTATCGCTAACATTTTCGTTTCATTCGATTGTATCTGTAATGTAAACACGAGACGTGTCCCGACAGGCAGAAAGATATATACAAATAGTGAATGACTAAGTCATGATTCTGTCTCTTTATTTCGCTGTCATAAATATCTTTTCAGACCATACACACTATATCAATGTCTTCAAATGAAGCTTTTAGAAAAGCAACAAGAATTACGATAAAAAAAAACATAGTTTATTATGACTAATATATCAAGAGCTTCTTTGCATGACTCTCTTTCCTGTATATGCCATATGTCAAACATTGTATAAATCTATTACATTATTTGTTTTTACCTGTTCATCAATATGTTAAATTTAGTTCTTATGGGTTAAGACATGTAGCCATAGAGGGGGCAAATTCCCTTACTTGGGGAAACATACGCAGTCACTGCGAGCTTATGCAGCAGCTGAGGAAACAAATCCAACCTCAAGGGGAAACAAATCCAACCCCAAGGGGAGTAAGTCAGTCGATCTGGGTGCCGGTATCAAAGCAAAGTCAGCGTGGAGGTCTGGTGTCAGGAAGGGAAGCCGACCGTAAAACTATGAGTCAAAATCAAGACGCTAGTGAAACAGATCGACACATTGTGAACATCGGAAGAGCTGAAGAAAAAGATGAATTGAAACCATCTTCGCGTTTTCTCTCTAAATGTTTCTGTTACATTCTGAAAGAAATTAATCGTCATCTCGGTCTTATCTTGAATCATCACTCTCCATATCGCATTGGTTTCAATCTTCGTTTTTCTTATAATATTCTTTACTTTTATGCGATCTTTTATCAAAATGCTTAATCTTGTGAGATGGCACGGATGTCTATTTAACTCTGTTTTCTTACAATTTAATGTTCATTGTTCCGGTTTTACGTCACGGATTCCCTTTTCAACCAAGGGCTAGGACGGTTGCCTTCTTGCGAAGGAATTGTTTTGGAAGATGTAATCGTTACCCTGAGTGCATGCCCTTGCTAACCTCAGACCGTGGCGGGGCGCGAACCCTCGAGCTGACGACTCAGAGTAGCGGACACAATCGTTTGAGCCACGGTGACTACTTTCTTAAACAACTCTCTCTTTTTTTTTCCCCTCTATTTCTGTTATATAGATGTGGGCAATTTTCTTGCCAGTCCCGGTGTCACACACAATTTTTGTGTGTGTGTGTTACATTCATTCCATTTACAGACTTTTCTTTATATTTAAGTCTAAAACTCTATTATTTTTCTTGTAGATTAACACATTTCCTGCTTTTTTTTTCATGAAATTTTGCCCCCTTTCTCAGTCTTTGCTTGTCCTTCTTACAATTTCCTTCGTATCACGTTCATGTCGTTTTCATACCCTGATTTGTGTGTTTAAGTCGAAAACAACATTATTCTTTAACTTAAAAATATTCACTATTAAGAAATTAGTCTTTCTCTAATCTTTGTCTTTTCTTTCTATCTTTCCCTAAACTTCCTCCTTTTTCCCTAATATGACATTCATTCTACAAGGTGTCCACAAAGTCTGGGTACATAGGAAATTTCACTATGCAGACCTATTCAATCGAGTTCACCTGAATTTTGTAAAGCGTATCAAATTATGCATTGAAAATGATGGAAATCATATTGAAAATATTATTTATTAACATTAGATTGAAATAAAATTGTTTTGTTTTAAAAGTATGTGTTAATCTCCTGTGTACCCAGACGAAGTCTGGGTACACAGGAGATTAACACATAGTTTTAAAACAAAACAATTTTATTTCAATCTAATGTTAATAAATACTATTTTCAATATGATTTCCATCATTTTCAATGCATCATTTGATGCGCTTTACAAAATTCAGGTGAACTCGATTGAATAGGTCTGCATAGTAAAATTTCCTATGTACCCAGACTTTGTGGACACCCTGTACAGTAGAACTTAGACTCAACCTCTTGCTAATGGCGATATTATTATAATTCCCCTTCAACATTTTCTCCATTTTCTGCAACACACTTTTTATTTTCTTCACAAGCGTACATTCCTTCTCCATTTTCTCCAACACACACTTCATTTTCTTCACAAGCGTTGATTCCTCTTTCACCCTTCAATCCACTTACATTCTGATGTTAAACTTAATCATTCTAGTCATTCTACAAGGTATTAAGGACCTACAGGTAAGTGAGAGTCGAGCAAGATATAGAATGACCTGTGGCGAAATGATACACAACCAACTTTGACATTAGGAGACATTGAAGAACACGTAACCTTCACGATGAAGGCCAAGTTTAAAACGGATCTGGTTTTGCAACATCGTTGCAAAAGCATCGGTTTTGGTCTTGTTTACTTAATAAGATTTGCATTTGCTTAAAACTCTCTGAGTCAATGAGAATGACTGCAGATATGGAAATTAGGTATGCTTATTGCTTCAATTTTTATTTTGGTGTATTGTGTGTGAAAGTGCGTAACACACACACGCAAAGATAGATATATATATATATATATATATATATATATATATATATATATATATATATATATATATATATATATATATATATATATAGAGAGAGAGAGAGAGAGAGAGAGAGAGAGAGAGAGGATGGTATGATGCTCTGCCACTAAATTAAGTATCCAAAGATATTTCCTGTGCATTGCACACACACACACACACACACACACACACACACACACACACACACACACACACACACACACACACACACACACACACACACACACACACACACACACACACACACACACACACACACACACACACACACACACACACACACACACACACACACACACACACACACACACACACACACACACACACACACACACACACACACACACACACACACACACACACACACCACACACACACACACACACACACACACACACACACACACACACACACACACACACACACACACACACACACACACACACACACACACACACACACACACACACACACACACACACACACACACACACACACACACACACACACACACACACACACACACACACACACACACACACACACACACACACACACACACACACACACACACACACACACACACACACACACACACACACACACACACACACACACACACACACACACACACACACACACACACACACACACACACACACACACACACACACACACACACACACACACACACACACACACACACACACACACACACACACACACACACACACACACACACACACACACACACACACACACACACACACACACACACACACACACACACACACACACACACACACACACACACACACACACACACACACACACACACACACACACACACACACACACACACACACACACACACACACACACACACACACACACACACACACACACACACACACACACACACACACACACACACACACACACACACACACACACACACACACACACACACACACACACACACACACACACACACACATACAGCGTACATCGCGTCTTATGTCTCTTAAATAGTCCCATGGCTTCATATAGAAAGATGCCTGAGTAATAATACAAAATTTCAGTCCTAAACACAATATATAATTGCGGATTTTAAAAGGAAATATAAACTGCTCTCCGGTGTGAGGGCTCCAATGGCCTATATACTTCAGAGATATTGCCTTAAGTCAGTTCTTTTCCAACACGCAAAAGTGTGTCACTGGTTTCCAGAGGGTAAAAGCCTTTTACTGTTGTAAAGAGTCTCTCTCTCTCTCTCTCTCTCTCTCTCTCTCTCTCTCTCTCTCTCTCTCTCTCTCTCTCTCTCTCTCTCTCTCTCTCTCTCTCTCTCTCTCTCTCTCTCTCTCTATCTATCTATCTATCTATCTATCTATCTATATATATATATATATATATATATATATATATATATATATATATATATATATATGCACACTCGAGGAGAATTACTTGATCTTTAATATAATTTACCTATAGAAAATGTCGGTAAAATGTCTTTTGGGATCCTCAACATCACATTGAGAACAAATCACATGAAGCGTCATTTACAGTAAATAAATAAATTATTAAACTTTCAAAGTAAAAATGAACAGCAAATCAATCCACAGTACCAGCCCCAAGCTCTAATCAAAGGCGATGGTTGGTGTCAGGAAGGACATCCGACCTTAAGGGAGGTTTACACGGTCAAACGGTTCGTCGAACGCGGTTCGACAGACAAGTGTTTGAAGTGATGTTCGAACGTGTGAACGGGGTATTTGGTTGTCGAACACGTTCGACGAACGTGTTCGACAACCAAATACCCCGTTCACACGTTCGAACATCACTTCAAACACGGTCAAACGGTTCGTCGAACGCGGTTCGACAGACAAGTGTTTGAAGTGATGTTCGAACGTGTGAACGGGGTATTTGGTTGTCGAACACGTTCCGTGTTCGACAACCAAATACCCCGTTCACACGTTCGAACATCCCTTCAAACACGCTCAAATGGTTCGTCGAAACGGTTCGACAGACAAGTGTTTGAAATGATGTTCGAACGTTTGAACGGGGTATTTGGTTGTCGAACACGGAACGTGTTCGACAACCAAATACCCCGTTCACACGTTCGAACATCACTTCAAACACTTGTCTGTCGAACCGCGTTCGACGAACCGTGTGACCGTGTGAACCGCCCTTTAGAAATTTGAGTCAAACCTAACACTTACCTCCGAGAGGCTAGTGAAACAGAGCGACTCAATACAAAGGAAAAAATGGTTAGAGATGTATATAGAGGAGAAGAAGGACGACAACACAAAATAATAAACAATTGTTCCGGTTTTACGTCACAGACTCCCTTTTCTACTAAGGGCTAGGACGGTTGCCTTCTTGCGAAGGACATGTTTTGGCAAATGTAATCATTACCCTGAGTGCATGCCCTTGCTAACCTCAGACCGTGAACGGGGCGCGAACCCTCGACCTAACGCCTCAGAGTCGCGGACGCTACAGCTTGAGGCACGGTGACTACCAAAATGCATAAACAATATAAAGATATAATAAGTTTAGGATATCAATGACAAGACAACTAATACGAAAAAGAATAGATAAGAATAAAAAAACAAACGCATAAAAAAGAAATTTGAGGCAAATGTCGAGAAGGGGAAACGTGTTGATAGAATTACAGCAAGTAAAAAGTGGGAAAACACAATAAACAGACAGAATTAATGTAAAAAGAGCATTGTTAAGGGTGGAGATATTTGGTAATGTATGAGGGATATTCTTTTTTTTTCCGTTCCGGCACCACCCTTCTTGTCCACGCAAATAGTATTTCTCATTCCCTCAGCAGTGACACAAAGTGACATATCTCCAATAAAGGAAAAAAAATGGGTAGGAATAATTTTGTCATGTGAAGATCGAAAATGTATTAATAATATAAAGGATAGTTTATGGGGGGGGGGGAAACCAGGTACCAGGAATTTTCCCCGCCAGATATAATTTAAATTGTTGTTATTTCAAAATCAACATTTTTTTTTTCAGCTTCGATGGATAACTGTGATAGATAAAAGCACAACATATTATAACGGCAGTTATCACAATAATTTAAATATATATATATATATATATATATATATATATATATATATATATATATATATATATATATATATATATATATATATCATATATTATATGCACTAAAAATGAGGTCAAGAATTATTGAAAGGAGCTTTCCAATAAAGTAAATAGAAAATGAATGAAGAGAAGCTGATCATTCAGCAATACTAAAGCTGAAGGGTTTTTGAACTTAAATAGGGCTGTCCAGGACAGTTCGATGTTAAGTCTTCCCTCAGTTACAGTTCTTTTTCTATGCCTACATCAACACTGAATATTCTTGGATATTCGTTACACACATATTATCCCTTCACATCTGACAAGTCATTACACTCTCCATTTCTGTTTCTCTTTATTTTTTTTTTATTCTTCGTGCCCAGACCTGATGAGGGCTGTTTTATTTTATTATAAATTTGGCCCGTTCTGGTGTCACACTCATAAAAGAAAAAAAAAACTCTATTGAAACTACTTGAATGAGTGTACTCATTTTCTCCTCTTCTTAAGTGTGTTATTTCATTTAATACTAGCATCGCACAAGCTGAGCAGGGATGAAAAAAAAGAGTGTGTGTGTGTGTGTGTCATGAAAGTCAGGTTATAGACCCAGAGCAAGGGAATAATGAATTTCCCTTAGTTTTTTCCAGTTTAAGGTAAAGGCATGCGAGAGGGTTGTGGCAGGAAAATTCCAGCAAGAACCCTAATACCTGGGTTCTTGGAAGTGAGTGGCTGTAGGGAGTGTGAGCTTACAGGGAGGTGGCTGTCAGCACGCTTGTGATAAAATAGACGTGTTAGCACTGACTGGAAAAACCTTGAAAGGGAAAGGTGAGCTGATATTCCAGTAAAGTTATGTGCCTTGACTCGGCAGCCTCCCTGACAAGGCAATTGTGTCCCTTGCACACAGATTGATATTAATTGAAGTGTAAAACGGGATTTTGAAAAATAAAAGACAGTAAGATATTCAGCAGAGAGTAGAGCCGCAATCTGTTTAACTTAAGCTATAAAATTTACAATGTTTAAATAACAATAAATATCTGACTACACGGTAGTCACCGTGGCTCAAGCGGTAGCGTCCGCGACTCTGAGGCGGCAGGTCGAGGGTTCGCGCCCCGTCACGGTCTGAGGTTAGCAAGGGCATGCACTCAGGGTAACGATTACATCTGCCAAAACAAGTCCTTCGCAAGAAGGCAACCGTCCTAGCCCTTGGTAAAAAAGGGAGTCCGTGACGTAAAACCGGAACATCTGCCTACACGCAGGAAAAGTTTCAGAAGACGTTGTAACAGATGTTACAAGGGAGAAATAACAAATCAAGAAGAACAGTTAGCGAATATTGAACGGAAAAGGAAACGACTGTAAAATAATCCAGTGCTGGAAATATATAACATATGATTCGGAGTAATATAAAAATCTTCTCTTCCATTACGAGTACCACCATTTTTCATGGGGATTGCTACTTTTATTTCTGGCTGCGAAAGGCGAAACGTATTATATATATTACATTATTTTTTCGCACAAGGCCATTTTTTTCCTGCCATCTGCATTCCGAGCGTTAAAATGAGAAAGAAAAGTCTTATTCACTGGGTACGTTCATGTCATTTATATATATAAGAACAAAAACAATAATCAGAAAAATAAAAACAAAGACACTCTAAGAAGGGAAAGAAAAATATAGACAACTGGTATTTAAATTATATTATATAATTTAATACATAATTATATTATATATTATAAAAGCATCATACAAAATTTTCTCTGAAAATTATTTACATGATGGTGTAAAAATCATATTATAAAAGCAGCACACAAAATATTAGCTGAAAATTATTTACAAGATGGTGTAAAAATCACATTATAAAAGCCTCACACAAAATTTTCTCTAAAAATTATTTACAGAGGTAGGCATGATGGTGTAAAAATCATCTTATGATAACGGTTATTTTCTTGTTAGCGAAATATAAAAGGGAAATTATATATTTACAAAATTATAACATCGAGAATGCAGTATTTCAAGTTCTAGATGAAAAAAGAAATAATAATACTGAAGGCCTTGTTTGTACAACTATAATAATGAGGTGTCTCACTGTAAAAAAAATCACAGACTAATTTATATTTTTGAGGTTAATTGTACTGAATTGATATTTTAAAAATTCACCTAATGCATGTCCTAAGACTTATTTTCCCCCTAACAAATACTGTAGCAAAGTAAAGTAGAATCTATAAGGAAAAATAGCGTGCAAAAAAAAAAAAATAATAATAATTAATAATTTTACACTGATACTGTTTGAAGGTAATTTTTTTTTCTAAGCCTCTCCAGCATTAAAAGTTGAACGTCGAAACGGATGCTGCTGTAGATATTGTTTACAAGACACTCATGATACCTCATCCTATATATACATACACATTACATACCCAATGGCCGCAAATCCCCTTGTAAGTTATTGGATTATACGTAAGCATTGAGTAGTTAGTTTTGGTTTCATTTGAAGTTATAGGAAATCAGCTCCCCGAAAAAAAAAAAAAAAAAAAAAAAAAAAAAAAACGGAATATCTGGTTTACAGCCAAACGTTCTTCAGTAAGCATATCTTGCCATGAAGGGGTGTTCGATTTTATTTTATTTTTTGGATTTACTCTTATTTTGTTAAATAAAATCAGGCCAATTCTTATTTCTATTTTTTTTTAAGAATACAGAGTTAGGCTATCTCTGGCGAAGTATTCAAAACAGGATTGAGCACAGTTAAGAACCATTTTTTTTTTCATCTGCAGTTTTTCAACATGTTTATTATGGGGGCAATGTTTTTTCACTAGTTTCTTGGAAACTAGCATTTGATCCCGACTTAGTTTTACGGGTGGATGATCATATTGACACCAACTCTTATCAAGCCGGCTTGGAATCGGTACGTAGTTGAGCTGGACTGCTCTCCCGGAAGGTGGATTTAAGGCCGCTTTCCCACCAAAGTGGCACGTCGCACGTGGCACGCCAGTTGAAAACGAACATCCAGAAATATAAGAAACCTTTCACATAGAAGTGGCATGACACGTACCATGTGTGACTTGCGTCGCAAGTCGCACATGAGAATCGCTACATGGGAATATAGTTAATTAATTGCAAAATTTTTATTTCTATTCATTAGGTGACGCAAGGCTGTCTGTCATAACCGGATTCTTCCTTACAAAACCGTATTAATATAAGATTAAGAAAATTTCTTGATCAAATATTATAAAAAAAAATACAGTTATACTGAAAGTTATACGACTGTAGTCAACTGAAACGTGATGGCATTAGGAAATATATAAAAATAAATTCTTATATAAATATTTATATTATAGTTGTGAGTCCTTCGCAAGAAGGCAATCGTCCTAGCCCTTGGTAGAAAAGGGAGTCCGTGACGTAAAACCGGAACAAATAGTTGTGAGTCTCCATGAAAGGAATTATTCAATAAGAGCAAGAACTGTACAAACGGAATATAAAATAAAATGAGAATTTCAATCAAATTTCATAGCGAAGGAGAAAATGCAGAGATAAAAGATAAGAGCAAAAGAAGAATCACTCCAAAATCCATTCACATTCATCTGTTCCAATTTGCCTGGTGGGAAAGTTTTATATCGACATGAAGGGAGAGCGCTTTTTGCCTTCTGTCTTTGGCTAGGAACTGAATCCAAGAAGGACTGCTTAGGATTTTAAACTAAAGTTATCACCCAATTATGTATATTTATCTATATACAAGCGCCATAACTTATAAAAGAGCAGTCTTGTCAAGGCAAACCCCTGACTCTTTGCGCGAGCTCCTTACATGCACTGTTCCAGTTTTACGTCACGGACTCCCTTTTCTACCAAGGGCTAAGACGGTTGCCTTCTTGCGAAGGAATTGTTTTGGCAGATGTAATCGCTACCCTGAGTGCATGCCCTTGCTAACCTCAGACCGTGACGGGGCGCGAACCCTCGACTTGCCGCATCAGAGTCCCAAATCAAATCATACATACATATACCTTGGCTGTTTCCCCCTTTAATTGGGGGGTAGCCGACATCAAAAAAGGAAAACAGTTTGGGGAGAAGTTAATCTAACGAAAAAATCCAACTATTCAAGGTACTTAAAACGTTACCTGATCTAATCTGGATATGTTGAAATTGTCATTGTTTTCAGCATCAAAATAATTTATTTTTATGGAGAGAATAACAAACAATTAATCAATAAATTTAAAAGAGTTACCCACTGCACACTATCACTGAGCGTCCAAAAGAAGTAGGAAACCTCTCAGCTAAATGCTGGAGCTAGGAAAGAACACACTTGACTGAATCCGTAGGCTCATATCACTCCCGCTTCCAAACATTGTAGAGGTATAAATAACAACAGTTCTCGCTTTTTCAATAGGGTTATGCAATGAATTTTGAACAGCTTGTAACTGATAAAGAAAATAAAAAAAGCTTAAATGAAGCAGAAACAGGCACTGGAAAAGCTGATTAACTGTGTGTGTGTTAAGTGCGTGTGTGTGCATGTGTGTTAGGTGTCTGTATTTGAGAAAGAGACAGATAGAGATAGATAGATAGATATATAAAGAGAGAGAGAGAGAGAGAGAGAGAGAGAGAGAGAGAGAGAGAGAGAGAGAGAGAGAGAGAGAGAGAGAGAGAGAGAGAGAGAGAGAGAGAGAGAGAGAGAGAGAGAGTAATATAATAATAATAATAATAATAATAATACTTTATTTCCAACATACATTGGGTATTCAAATATGGGTGTACAATTAAAATTTACAAGTAAAATCTTCCTTTAAGAGTAACTTCTTAAGATTATATTTAAAAGTATACACTGAACCAGCATTTTTTAGTTCTCTGGGAAGCTGATTATATAAATGAGGTCCACGAATGTTTATATCTCTTGAGCCAATATCAGTTTTAGACCTTCGTACTAATAAATCTTCCCCTTGACGGGTAGTTAACCCGGTAACTGAGCTTACTGTAGAAAAATTATACAAGCAATCAGGAATATTGTTTCTTAGTATATTAAAAACAAAGGTACATATATCAAAAACATATTTATCTCTAATCTTTATCCATTCTAGATCTTTTAGAACAGGAGAGATGTGCTCGTATTTTCTTACATTGCCAGCAGCCACTCGTGCTGCAAAGTTTTGTAACTTTTGTATTCTTTGTAATTGAGTCTTATTTGTACATCCCCAAACTTTGAGACAGTAATTAATTAAACTCATAGCTAAGGACTGGACAATTATTATACGAGTTGATGTTTCAAATGAGTCTTTTACCCTATTTAGATATATTAGAGTACCCATTACTTTTTTATAAATTTCATCTATATGCATTTCAAAATTCATGTAACGGTCAAAATAGACACCTAGGTTCTTTACCGAGTTCATTGGCTTAATGATATTACCGTTAAAATTTATATGAAGATTGTCATCAACTTCTGATAATAATTGTCTGGATCCGATAAGAATAGATTGGGTTTTAGTTTCATTAAGTAACAGACCATTTTTTAGAAAGTAACGTTTAGCCATATACAAAATTTCTTCTGCTCTACGAATAATATTTTCTAAATCATTAATTTCTCCTTCAATTAAGATTTGAGTATCGTCAGCATATTGAATGACATAACAGTTAGGTAAATATTTTACTAGATCGTTTACATATATTAGAAAAAGTATAGGTCCTAGGATCGATCCCTGAGGGACCCCAAACAATACCTTCTTGGAACTTGAAACTGTATCTTTTATTCTGACTGACTGGTAGCGGTTTTTTAAATAGTTCTCGAACCAGCTTGGGTCAATGTTCATTTTTTTGCATTTTTCTAATAATATACTATGGTTTACACTATCAAAAGCTTTAGAAAGATCGAGTAGTAGTAGCAATGATATTTTCTTATTATCTATATTTTTGTATATTTCATCTGATATTTTCAATAAGGCAGTTTCAGTTGATAATTTTGGCCTGAAACCGTGTTGACTTTTTGCAATAAGTTTATTTTTTTCAAGAAACTCACTTAACTGATTTGCAACAATCTTTTCAAGTATCTTTGATAAAATTGGTAGTAAAGAGATTGGTCTATAGTTAGAGACGTCGTCAGGATTTCCATTTTTAAAACCAGGAATTACATGGGGATTTTTCCATAAATCTGGGTAGATATTGGTAACTATGGAAGTATTGATTATTACCGTCAGATAATAAGCTATTACAAATAATGAATCTCTAATAAAACGAAAACAAATTCCATCTGATCCATATGCATTAGAGTCTTTCAGATTTTTTATTACTAAGATTACTGTATTACAATCTACTGTAGTAGGGTTAAAGACATCAGTACTTCTATTGAATGCACTATGTTCTTCCATATTTACATTATTATTATTATTGCTACCATCATCACTATTATCATTACCATTACTACCACCATCATTATTATTTACACCATTATCAACATTTCTATTATTATTACTACTACCGTCATCATTATTATTACCACCATTTCTATTATTGATTTCATTTATTATTTCTTTTTTTGTTTTTTCAAAGGTTTTTTTCCCCACTTCAGCGAAAAAATTATTGAACTCTTCTGCTTTAGCACTTACATCTACCTCATCGGGTATAATTGATATGTTACTACTTTTATTACAGTTATTGGAAAGCATGGTTTTAGCAATTTTCCATGTATCAGAGATATTGCCTTTAGCGTTTTGAAATTCATTTTTGTAATACTGTTTCTTACTGTTACTTAATAATGATTTTACTTGTTTCTTATGCTCTGTAAACTTTTCTCTTAAAGGGATATTATCTCTTTGTAGTTTTACTTCATTTTGTAGTTTGTCTCTTTCTTTCATAATGTTTTTTATGTCATCTGTTATCCAAGGAGCGGGGGGACGAAATATTTCTCTTGTCACGAGTGGTGCACATCGATCTATACATGATGATAAGACACTGGTTAAAATTCTTACTTGTTTATTTATATTATCGGTATATAGAATTTCATTTAATTTATGTACTTCATTCATAAGTAAACTACAAAGTAATTCTTGTGAATAATTTCTTAAGCATCTGAATGTTTTAAAGATTGGTTGTCTCTTTGGTTTGCGAATATTTAGGGACGTTACAATTTCCTCGTGGTCTGCTATAGGGCTTGGCATTACGTCACACTTAGTTATCATATGTTTGGAGTTTGTTATTACTAGATCGATTTGGGAAACTGAAGTGGGAGTGATTCTAGTTGGTTTATTTATAATCTGTTCTAGATTTAAATTCTTAATAAGTCTACTCATTTTATTTTCTCTTTTTAGTTGATCATCATTAAAATCGCCATATATAAAAACTGGTTTGTTTTTTAAAATTATCTCCTTAAAAACGTCCAAAATATAGCTAAAGGAGGTTACCGAGGCTTTGGGGTGGCGGTACACGCAGCCTATGATAATAGAAGGAAACTTTTTATGTTGGACAGAGATCCATTTATCTTCCACTCCTTCGTGCTTCTCAGTTTCAAGATTTAGTTCAGTGGCCTTCAAATAATTTTTAACATATAAACATACACCTCCACCTCTACCACTGTCATAGCGATAAATATTATATGAAGGAATATTAATAAATGCATTATTAATTGACGGATACAGCCATGATTCGCTAATGCAAAGAACATCAATATTTTCTTGTACAAGCTTATGTTCAATTTCTAGTATATGGGATAACAGGGATTGTGCATTTATATGTACGACAGATAATCTATCATTATATTTACAAGTAACTTTCACATCGACCGCTGTAACAGCAACAGCAGGAGACGAGGTATTACCATGTTTCATTGGGGTGGTATCCATAGTCATAGTTGTAGTTTCGACTGTATGATTCTGCTGGGAATTCATCATTGTAGTGTGTTCTGGGGTTAGCCCATGGATCCTGGTGTCTGTACCTGCCGTTGGATGTGTAATGCTGGTTTGAGTACGTGCCGTGGTATGATCGGGCCTTCCCAAAGTTTGTATGCCTAGGTGAGTGTCTAGGGTTGTAAGAGCCATCACTCCAGGAGAAGTCTCTTGTGCTTGGACGGCGATAAGAGAGGTTTGTATCGTGTCTCTTTCTGTAGTCTCGCATATAGGGGATTGTTCCATTTGCTCTTTGCTGTTTATTTTGGTATGACCATTGTTTGCTCCCACGAAATGGCTGGACACTTGTGCCTGTAGGCCATTGATTCAGTTTGTAAGGCACATATTCAAATCCTTTCGATATCGTTATTGCGAAGGAAACCCAGTTTGGTGTGCGATAAAGCTCCTTAATCAAGACTTCTTCAGAAGGAATGCCTTGATTTGTCAGTGTATTACGTATCTCTCTCTCAAAGGGGTTGCCAGGAATGCGAATATATATTTGAGCTGTAACCCTTGCACTTGCATTATTTGGCAACTGTGGCTGTGGGGGAGAGGACTTCGATGGAATGTTTAGAGTAGAGATTGCTGCTATTTTGTCTTTTCTGTTTTCTTCGTTGTTTCGCAGTCTATTGCTGGGTTGGTTATTTGTGCTGGAAGATATAATTTGGGTGTCCTGGTTAGTGACAGTTGCTGTGTTGTTAGGAGTAGTGGAGATTGACTCTATATCTTCTTCGCTGTTTTGCAACTCTTTACCAGGTTGGTTGTTTGTGCTGGGAAGAATCTTGTTCTGGTTAGTGCCTGTTGTTGCGTTGTTAGGAGTAGTGGGAAAGGACGTTGTTGTTTCATCACTATTTTGTAACCTGTTACTGATTTGATTATTTATGCTAGATGGTGTATTCAGGTTGTCTTGATGGCTATCACTTTTATCTGGATCTACTTCTTCTTCACTACCACTGTCACATTCATCACTCAATGCACTGAAGAAATTGTGAGTAGAGACAGAAAACCTAGCTTGCCGAACCTGAGGGTTGTTGATAGAAGGGACATCATCACTGTTAGGTGACAGCACTGAACTGAGAGGTGGAGATGTTTCTAATAGCAGTTTCAACCTAGAATTATCTCTTTTAAGTAGGACAATGTCAGATTCTAGTAAACCCACCTTGTGTTGTAAGGCTTTCACCTTTTCAGCATCTGCTTCCAAAATTTTCACCTTATCTGCAAGACTTTCTATCATTCGATGTAGGTCTCCTAGGTCGTGTGTTTTTTTAGACTCTATGGATTTTACAACCGAAGTTTGAGGTTGAAAGAGTTTGTCAAGTTCACCATTTATTTCATTCATTGAGATATTCAGGACACTTGCGCTAAGAATGATTATGTTTGTAATTATATCTTTTTTTACTCGTTTTTTTATGATGTGTTTACCACTGTATTGGGGAAAGAGTTCCACTACCTTCGAAAGCAAAAGTTGACTTGTTTTGTACAGAGTGACTTTTTTAATTTTTTCCAATTCCCTTCTGATGTCCTCACGTGAATATACGCATATTCTGTCCAGAGATGATATAAACACTTCGGGAAAGTTATCAGTATTTACACACGTAAGGTCAGAAAGGTCAACATTTTCCGATGAGGACATTCTGGTGTGAATGGGAGGGAAACTGCGGTATGAGGGGAACTGCAGGTTCACCTAAGAAAGGTCCTTTTTAGGTCGGTCGCGAGAGGTTGTGGTTGAAATCGGTAACACTGGGAGAGACACTCTCAACGGTTTCTGTTATGTTATAAGATTATAATGAATTTTCTTTGTATCTTTTTAAACACTAAAGTTGTAATAATCACTCTGACTTAAAGTTGAAGATTTATATTTCAGTATGCTTTCGTTAATTTTATAGCTGTGCATTTAAACTCTGTCACTTGATAAACGCAATATTATCGGGAGCTCAATGCGTACACGTCCTCTCCCCGCAACAACTAGTAGAGAGAGAGAGAGAGAGAGAGAGAGAGAGAGAGATTCTCTTAAATCGAAATAATGGCATGAGATAAGTTAAATAACTACATATGAATGCACTAAGATGCAGTAAATGGAACTATTTGAAAGGTCTGTGCGATTATTAAAGACAAAAGCTCTGATAAGATAGAACAGAAAACATCGGTTGAAAACGTTAATTATAATACATAAAGTAAAAAGAGAGAAAGATGCTTTTAAAAAATACCCTCTCTATTATAAAATGACAGAATTCCATATGCAGCACATATAAAAACCGAAAGACTAAAATAGTAAACAAAACACCAAAAACAGCCTACATTCCCAGTGCAAACTTTTTGGTATCCACATATTACACATTCTAAAGTGAAAGAGAAAAATACATGAAAACTATTATTATCAGTCATTTGTGTTCAAATTTTGGTAATATGAATCTGCCATGAGTTTTTGCATTTGCTGTAATGAAAGATTAGCATATGCTGGTTTGCATTCAATACATTAAAAAAAAAATCCTCTCGACTGCCAGTGTTTTTTGAATCACCAGGTCAGGTTACGTATAAGTTGAATGCCTTTTCTCTGTTTGTTATTGGTGGAAACATACTGCGAGCAACAGAAGAAATAAACCTTTTTTTGTTTTCCGGGATGCGCATGGCACGTAGCCTGATTTGCTAATAGGTCTAGACTAACCTGTTAAAAGGTTAATAACATAGTTAGCAAAATACTACAAAGAAAGCTAATTATGGACAAAATATTTATTAACGTACTTTAGATTTAAATGTCTCTCCTGGGGAGCTTCTGAACGTATTATAGAAATACAAGAGCAACCTTTCAAGCCACTTATTTGTTGTAAACTCTTCAGTTAACAAGTTTACGTACAGGATGTGAATTTTAGTTCTTGTATCGTTTTTATCAAAGTAATTTAAATTTATTCACTCAGAATGAAAAGAGAAATATCTAAACGTTTAGTGATTATTGTGGAATACAAAAATTATTGACGAAAGAAAAGTACTTGCGATACGTAGAGCATATACTCAGACTAACAATACGAAAAATTGAGCAGTCAGTAATAGTTCATTCGTACTTTAATAAACTGTATTTATGCGGAAAGGAAAAGAAAACAGAATACACAAATAACTTAATAACGAAAACAAGGATTCTCAAAATGACA
This sequence comes from Halocaridina rubra, assembly GCA_037179515.1. NCBI lineage: Eukaryota > Metazoa > Arthropoda > Malacostraca > Decapoda > Atyidae > Halocaridina > Halocaridina rubra. The sequence goes on from JAXCGZ010006463.1 coordinate 16,725, forward strand.
ATGTGTCCCTCTAATTATGCTGCTGCATTAAGGCTCCCCTCGATTCGCGATTCACTTCAAACAAGCCTCGCATATTTGACGCTTACCGGTGCTAAGCAGTAGAGAGGGGAGTGTTATGACTAATTCTCTCTCTCTCTCTCTCTCTCTCTCTCTCTCTCCTCTCTCTCTCTCTCTCTCTCTCTCTCTCTCTCTCTCTCTCTCTCTCTCTCTCTCTCTCTCTTTCTCTCTCTCTCTCTCAGGATACGATAGCCTTTCATTATATATATTCAATGCATCCGATTATACTCTGCATTCTCTGAGGCATCTAACAAAGGAGAAACATTTCAACATTCTAAAAAACTTATTGATAAACTAATACACAGCCTTATGCAAGACATTTCTAGATGAGAAACAATAAAGTCTTCTGCAAGACGATATTTCTGGATAAGAAACAATTAAACTAGTGAAAATAAGGGGCTATATCAAGTTGCATTATAAATGCACAACACAATGCATTTTGCATTCATCACGCGCTCACTGAGCCGATATTGAGTAAAGAAAGGGTTGTTGTCTGTGTGACAATGGCTATGATTAAGTTCTCGCGAGGGGAGAATGAATCCGTGGGAACAATGAAGAACTATTTGAAAGTGACAATTGCTCTAACGAGGATCCTTGCAAGAGTGAATCGAAGAGGGACACAAATGGATTATTTGTTCTTATCATCGCTTCTCAGGATAAGAGTATTCAGTAACAGCGAATTCAGCAACAATCATAGATATAAAACGGTCAGAGAGAATAGAGGAATGAAGATAATTACCTATAATAAGATGGTGAAGAGGAAAAGTGTGTTAATCACCATATGTATATCATTCATAAACGGGAAAAATGCCAAATTATATATATATTAAAAAAAAAAAAAGCCTGAGGAATAGGTCTTTTAACTAACGATCTATCTGGGCCAAGAAATTAGAATATCGAGGGTCATAGCTGTCGATATCAATATGGTCGTATATCCACTTGAATAGGAACATAAGAGGTATTAAATATAATGACAAGAACAATCTGGAGTCTATTAAAAGTGGAGCAGGCTGCCTCTTCCTCGATAAACAATCGATACATTTGAGAAAAATTATAATCTATGTATAAGCAAGAGCCATATAGTCACCATGGCTCAAGCGGTAGCGTCCGCGACTTTGAGGCGTCGAGGTCGAGGGTTCGCGCCCCGTCACGGTCTGAGGTTAGCAAGGGCATGCACTCAGGGTAACGATTACAACTGCCAAAACAAGTCCTTCGCAAGAAGGCAACCGTCCTAGCCCTTGGTAGAAAAGGGAGTCCGTGACGTAAAACCGGAACAACAAGTATAAACAAGAGCCATAATCTCGCTGAAAGGAAATGGTCGCATTAAAGCAAAACCACACTGTTGGCAGGAGGAAAACATGGAGTCAGGGATTCTAAATTCCATCGCTTCACACCGTTAGCCGGCTGTTACCACATGCAGAGGAACATGGAGGAGGTATTATTGTCCTCAGCTCCAGGAGAAGGAAGAGGATACTGCAGAGAAGGGCAGAAAGAGAGAGTATGATCTATGGGAGCCAGAGGATGCCAAACTCTAGGAAATTTATTATTATATATATATATATATATATATATATATATATATATATATATATATATATATATATATATATATATATATATATATATATATATATATATATACACATATATATATATATATATATATATATATATATATATATATATATATATATATATATATATATATATATATATATATATATATATATACATATATATATATATATATATATATATATATATATATATATATATATATATATATATATATATATATATATATATATATATATATATATATATATATATATATATATATATATATATATATATATATATATTGAAAAACTGCTTTCATTTATATTTCAAAGTAATATACGTGAACTTATCTCAATATTAACAAGAATAAAAGTATTTATGTTATACAGCTTTCCTATAAAAAAAAATCTATATGAAATGGAAAATAGCAGCATGAGAATTTATAGCATAAAACAACTAAACGTAACCTTTTACTCTTTTCAGATCTTTAATTTTTCAAAAACAAAATATATCAAAATGTATCTGTCAGTCATATATATATATATATATATATATATATATATATATATATATATATATATATATATATACATATATATATATATATATATATATATATATATATATATATATATATATATATATATATATATATATATATATATATATATATACATAAAACTAAATCTTTAAGCTCATATATTAATATTTCTAATAAACGCAGACTCGCAGATTCTTTGCATGTTCTGTAACTTAAATGATATGATATTATCATCGGTTCTTCATTATCGTCCAATCTAAATTACCGGACTAGTCTTTCAAGAGCGATAGATACTGTTTTTTCCGTCGTAACACAAATACTTCATTTAATGCTAAGTTATACTCGGGAAATAGCTGAGAAAAATGTATCTGAATGAATAAAATTAAGATTCATTATATTCTTATTCATAAATTGTAATCTAAAGAAAAAATAAACACAAAGGTCTCATCACCCCCCAACCCACCGGTTACCTACAGAAATTTGATGAAATACCAAGATAATGCGAGGCACTAGCACCCAAAAAAAAAAAAAATAATAATAAAAATAAATAAATAAATAAATAAAAAAAATTGTTTGAGTCCATGCAATACCAGGAAAGATTCAGGACATTAGCTTTCTACACATTAAACGTGGTCCAAAGAGGGAATAACAGACTTCAAGCCATACCCACTCCATTATAATACATGCAGTTGTTTAAATGTTTAGATACATGCAAAACTCCAAAAGTAATCTGTCCGAATCGATAAAATTCAAAGCAATTTTCAGTAAATTCTACACATATAAGATTGCTTTAGGAGATTTGCTGATTTCACACTATAACATTTCATTAAGTGAGTGGCTGGTAGGTAAGCACTTAAGAAATCTGTGTGATCTGATAAAACAGTTCGAGCCTTCTTTGAGTGAGACATTAATAAGCAAATTACCAAGTACAGAAAAAACTAACTTACGCCAATTGAAACTAATAATGAATACTTACTTGGCACTGTTGCAGTACCTGAAATATACAAACAAGATATTAAACTCATATTAAGCTAGAATATACAATTAGGAAGATCATACTTTACGTGGGTAATAGAGGTTTTTGAAGACCGCACGTGTCATGAGTTTGTTCATTAAGAACGTACCATCCGTTTGCATTTCATGAACACATATTATTGATGATTACGGTTCTGCTTGTAATACGTCTAAGACAGTGATTCCCAACCTTTACACCTTGGAGGAACCCTTGTAATAATTTTTCATATTCCAAGGAACACCTATATATATATATATATATATATATATATATATATATATATATATATATTATATATATATATATAATATATATATATATATAATATATATATTATTTTTAAGAAAATTTCTTGAGCAATATACAAAGTCTATAGCATATACATTGTAAAAACTGATACGTTCGAGTATGTTGGTGTCTGGAAAGTGTTTGTGACGTGTTGTTGAGTAGGAATTATGAATTAATATTACTGTCATTTTGTAATAGCACATAATTATTTTACGGTTTCTCGCGGAACCCCTGGTGATGGTCGACGGAACCCCGGTTGGGAATCACTGGTCTAAGATCTTTGAAAAAATTGAGGTTATTTATAATACAAAGTTTCAGAAACAAATGAATAAATAAATACATATACACACATATTTATACATGACAATACTCTGGAATATTCCGCATACTGACATTCTGTTGACAGACTTAAAGCTGTTCTGCCGTTGAAGGAGATGTGAAGCACAATATCTGTCAGTCTCACTTGTCAATATATCTTATACTTCTTTCCTTTTATCGTCTCTCCCTTCAGAGGATGTGGACGCAGAGTAAGAGTCAGATAAGACACGATTCGATAAAGAACTGTGGGATACCCGAATCTTTCTCAAAACAGTAAATTTCATTTAATGTCTAGCAAAGTTAAGTCTTCCTTTAGTTACAGTTCTTTGTCTATGCCTACATCAGCACTGAATATTCTTGGATATTCATTACACATTTCTTATTATCCCTTCACATCTGACAAGTAACAGCACTCCCCATCTCTGTTTCTTATCACTTTATATATTTTTCGTGCCAAGGCCCGATGAGAGCTGTTGTATTTTTTTTTTTGGGGGGGGGGCCGGTCCTGGTGTCACAGTCAATATATATATATATATATATATATATATATATATATATATATATATATATATATATATATATATATATATATATAAAATCGGTTGCCCAGTCCTAGAGTCTCAATGACTTGCTCTTAATATCTGCATAAAAAAACATATGAGGAATGAATGAGAAGAAAATTGTGTTGAGATGAATTAAGTGTGGGGTGTTCTAGTCAAGATTAGAAGACTTCTATGACATTCGGAGAAGATAAACACAAATGAGATATCTACAGGTTTTCCTGATTCTAATATATATATATATATATATATATATATATATATATATATATATATATATATATATATATATATATATATATATATATATATATATATATATATATATAAACGGTGAGGATGGAGAGATTGTCTTCATTCTTTAGTAAGTAGTGTAAGTTTTTTTTTTTTTAATTACAGTGAGTATTCAAAACTACAGAAAGGCGACGAAAGATATTTTCATGTTGCTCGACACTTCTGAAACAATTGTTGAAAACTTGGTTAACAATAGTTATTCCATCACAGTACTATTTCACACACTGTATAATGCAGAGGCTTAGCTTAATATTTTTTACAAAGGAATATTTACACATGGCAATATATTAAAAAGATAAATTCAATAAGTCTTGAAGCCATTGTCAATTTTTCAAGGCACCATTTCATTGTTGGCATAATGAACAACCTTGGCCCTTGGCGTTTCACATAAGCATATACCCATGTGGCACTACGTATATACAAAAACGATACACGGGGTTTTATTGTGACAATTCTCAGGGTGCATATGGGAGGAGAGAGAGCCAAGGGTTAAGCATATGCCGAACACTACTACCCTTATTGATATGCGACTGAAGGACCCCTAAGAACCTCTTAAACTCCCTTAGGCCTTAAGCCTTAAATCATAGCCAAAGTTGATTCTCTTCGAAAACTCCTTCCAAACTTCCTCAAGGAAATGGCCAAAGTTTGTTGTGGTGACAGCGATTTTTCACCAACTCTTTCCTGAGTGGAATAACAGAGCTTTTAGTCCCTTCAAAACTTTTTTCACATTTCTACTCCGTATCTGTATGTTCTCTTCTACATTTAGGCTTTCCTGTGTACGTCATATTTACTTAGCATTTCCGTGACAAAATGGTAGCGTCTGCGACTCTGAGGCGGCAGGTCGAGGGTTCGCGCCCCGTCACGGACTGAGGTTAGTAAGGGCATACACTCAGGGAAACGATTACATCTGCCTAAACAAGTCCTTCGTAAGAAGGCAACCGTCCTAGCCCTTAGTAGAAAAGGGAGTTCGTGACGTAAAACCGAATCCATTTCTTTCTTGTTGCAACTTTGTGCTAAGTGGAATAACAGGGATTTGACCATTTTGGTACCTTTCTTTATCTTTATATACGAAAGTTCTCTTCTTCTTTACCATAACGCTTCTACGGGACACCACATACCATTAACCCTCTTCTCCCTCGATTCAATACACTCATAAGGGAATGAGGAAGAGTGCCCTCAGGGTGATGATCCCCGTCTTTTCTTTAGGGGGTACAGACGATCATTATTACTGTCAGTAAAATACTGACACTATTCTATTGGTGTGAACTACTACGTCCATATGATGGACACACCGACAGTAATAATGACAGTACAGGGAAATACTGTCAGTAATACTGATCGTCTGTTTAGCCCTTTTTTTCAGTTCAGTTCAGTCCTAAGCGAAATGACGGAGCCCTTACCAAGTTTAGATCTTCCCATCTTTTTTCCTGGCATTTGGAAGTTCTCGTCTCTATCACTGTAAGTACTCCACAGGACGCCATAGTTTATGAGTCATCTTCTCATTTCTAGCAGTTCCATCCTGAGTGGATTTACCGGACCATTAACCAATTTTTTTTTCCTCGCGTTTTTCCTTAGTACATTAAAGTTCTCATCTCGTTTACTTACGTTATTCAATGTACACCAGATTTTATTAGCCTTCCCAATCGCTGGAAATATGATCCTTTTTTTTTCCTCATTCATATTTTCTATATTATCTATTAGTATTTCTGCTCTCAAGAGCTTTTCTATATGGTATATCCCTTTGACCTCATTTGGCAAGGCACAGATCAGCGACAAGCTAGGTCATATTATCGGAAGCCAGTTAGGATAGCAGCTCCTCATCTTACAGTAAACACTAAAAAATATCCAAGAACCGCATTAGCGCAGCGGTTAGAGTACTCGACAGGTGCCACACCCGTGATCGAGTTTAACGCAAGGCGTTAGGAAAAGTATCCAGCACTAATTCCCAAGTTCCAACCAGTGTCTATTCCCATATCGGTGATAAACAGTGACACAAACGGTATACAACACTAAAACATCCTTTTCTCAATGACTACAGTAAAGTCTTTGATGTAATGAAAATTAATCATCAAAGAGCAACGTCTGCTCAAAAATTAACCTATTCATAAAATGTTCCTGAAAATATTTACACGACTCTATTCTTTAGGTCTCTCTCTCTCTCTCTCTCTCTCTCTCTCTCTCTCTCTCTCTCTCTCTCTCTCTCTCTCTCTATATATATATATATATATATATATATATATATATATATATATACACGTACACACACACACACTTATCTATACATATACATACACGTGCGCGCACACGCACAAACAGAAAATCACAAGAATTTTCATCCCCAATAAAAAAAAATTCTAATAAGAACATATTGACGTAATCATTTTCCCGTCATCACTTTTTTCTCGTAAAAGAAAATATATAAAAATACTTTGATATAATTTTTCAGTCTTATTGAGAACTAGCGAGCGTAAGAACTGATGTAAAATTTACATGACCATTTTTTTTTTTCAGTAGAGTTCGAGTGACAAACTGTAGAGAATAAAAAACAAATAAATTAATTTGCAATTTTTTCTACGTCAACATCTCTCTATCTCTTCCTCTATCTATCCATTTATCTATCTAATATGGACATATCATAGACACAAATGAATTATTATTATTATTATTATTATTATTATTATTATTATTATTATTATCTGTTTATTATTATTATTATTATTATTATTATTATTATTATTATTACGGGAACCTCCAAACTGTCTCAAAGGCACTTTTTCCACTCTTGAGCAAAATATTATCTTAAAAGTGTTCACGATGAGGAAAGCATCCAACAGGCAGTTTCACATTTTTTCCGTATAAAGAAGAAGAAGAAGAAGAAGAAGAAGAAGAAGAAGAAGAAGAAGAAGAAGAAGATAAAAAAGGAGAAGAAGAAGAAGAAGAAGAAGATAAAAAGGAGAAGAAGAAGAAGAAGAAGAAGAAGAAGAAGAAGAAGAAGAAGAAGAAGAAGAAGATAAAAAAGGAGAAAAAGAAGAAGAAGAAGAAGAAGATAAAAAAGAAGAAGAAGAAGAAGAAGAAGAAGAAGAAGAAAAGAAGAAGAAGAAGAAGAAGAAGAAGAAGAAGAAGATAAAAAAGGAGAAGAAGAAGAAGAAGATAAAAAAGAAGAAGAAGAAGATAAAAAAGAAGAAGAAGAAGAAGAAGAAGAAGAAGAAGAAGAAGAAGAAGAAGAAGAAGAAGAAGAAGAAGAAGAAGAAGAAGGAGAAGAAGAAGATAAAAAAAGAGAAGAAGAAGAAGAAGAAGATAAAAAAGAAGAAGAAGAAGAAGATAAAAAAGAAGAAGAAGAAGAAGAAGAAGAAGAAGAAGAAGAAGAAGAAGAAGAAGAAGAAGAAGAAGAAGATAAAAAAGGAGAAGAAGAAGAAGAAGATAAAAAAGAAGAAGAAGAAGAAGAAGATAAAAAAGAAGAAGAAGAAGAAGAAGAAGAAGAAGAAGAAGAAGAAGATAAAAAAGGAGAAGAAGAAGAAGAAGAAGATAAAAAAGGAGAAGAAGAAGAAGAAGAAGAAGAAGAAGAAGAAGAAGAAGAAGAAGAAGAAGAAAAGAAGAAGAAGATAAAAAAGGAGAAGAAGAAGAAGAAGAAGAAGGACATAAA
>JAXCGZ010006463.1:32500-40316 GCA_037179515.1 Halocaridina rubra
CTCTCTCTCTCTCTCTCTCTCTCTCTCTCTCTCTTTCTTTTACTCATATATATATATATATATATATATATATATATATATATATATATATATATATATATATATATATATATATCTATCTATATATATATATATATATATATATATATATATATATATATATATATATATATCTATATATATATATATATATATATATATATATATATATATATACACACACACACACAGTATATATATATATATATATATATATATATATATATATATATATATATATATATATATATATATATATATATATATATATATAATGATATATATAATTTTATTTCACGAGAAATACGTGAATATTGTAAATGTGTGAATGGTTATGGCTACGTAAGGTAACTGAAAGAAATTTTGAGATCCTTAGTACTTAGTACTTTCGAATGTATTACTTATCTTCAGAGGAATCATTCTGAAGTCAAGCAATACAACTGAAAGTACAAAGTACTGAGGATCTCAAAAAAATTTTCAATTTCCTTACGTAGCCATAACCATTCATATATATATATATATATATATATATATATATATATATATATATATATATATATATATATATATATATATATAATATATATATATATATATAATTGAAAGTGAATATATATGATGAAAAAGATGTATATTTTCGGACACCGAGAATGCTTTTATCAGATATATATATGATACTAATAAAAATGTTTTTATCCCTATGGATATCGATAACGTACAGGTGCATGACAAATATCAGGAAATGAATGAACTGAAATTCTGTCTTTTTTCTGTAACAGAAGAAGGAAAAAGATACTTCAGTTTAGCAACCGTTTCTAGAAATAGATGGAAAGAGGAAGACACACAGCGACAAATACCAGAGGAGAGAGAAGTGAGAAAAGGTTGTATATATGGAATAAAAGGAGGAGTTAAATATGCGAAGAAGAGGGAAATCTGTAGAAGATATAAGGTAGCGTCCGCGACTCTGAGGCGGCAGTTCGAGGGATCGCGCCCCGTCACGGACTGAGGTTAGTAAGGGTATACACTCAGGGCAACGATTACATCTACCAAAACTAGTCCTTCGTAAGAAGGCAACCGTTCAAGCCCTTTGTAGAAAAGGGAGGTCGTGACGTAAAAACCGAATTTTTTATAGAGTACCTTAGAATTTATCTTGGGTATGAACGATTTCTAATAATATATAGTAATTCTAAAGGATTTTACAGTGAAAAAGAAAAATGCCTCTATATTAAACAAGGGTATTATTCATTCCTTCGAACGTAAAAGTACCCTTCTCGTATTCCATTTTTTGGATCCATGATCTATGATTTCCATTCCAGGCTTCCCGGAAGAACAATTTCTCTCCATAAAACGCAGCCTCAATCATAAATTATTCTTTGTTTACAAAGAATCTCACATTTTCTGTTTATTTTCTTCTGTATTTATAACAGCAGTGTACTCTGGGGGAGTTGAAATGCATTGGTATTTTTCCGCTGAAATGCAAAAATGGTGTCAATTCTCAGTGGGATTTAGACTGAATTTTGAGATGTTTCCAGGGAAGTGGTACAAGTTACACAGGTAAAAGCCTCTGAGAAACAAGAAAATCTCTGTTTATCTTATATATATATATATATATATATATATATATATATATATATATATATATATATATATATATATATATATATATATATATATATATATATGATTCCAGTGAGGGCTCAGGAAGGCTTCTGAATTATCTTTCGCAATGCATTAAATTTTTTTTTAATATGATTGTGATACCTGGGCGGGGGAAAAAAACTACCCTCAGGCCTGGGCACGAAGGAAACAAAAAGTAAAGAGAAACAGAGATGACAAGTGTTGTGACTTGTAAGATGTGAATTGATAGTAAGACATGTGTAACGAATATCCAAGAATATTCGATGTTGATGTTGGCATAGAAAGAGAACCGTGACTGAAGGAAGACTTAACATCGAACTGTCCTGGACGGTGCTATTTAAGTCCAAAAGACCTTTCAGTTCATATCTCTATGGAATCAAAACAGTATAATGCGACTTTCAGCAAGGCAGAACGAATTTTTCATTGCGTATAAGAGGCTTTGAGAAACTAGGAACTTCAAGATTATTCAATTTATTATACATGAGTTCATTGTGACCTCAAGAATGCAAATGCATTTTGCATTATACATGTTAAAATGCAAAAAAAAAAAAAAAAAAAAAAAAAACCTGGTGTAAGTTCTCCAAGGTATTGGAATAGCATTTTGAAAAGTTTCCTGGGAGGTGGTGCTCCATTTTCCATTGGGCGAGAGACAGAAATATGAAACTTCCTGTTTTTCCTTTTAGTATAATATGACTCCCTTGTAATCTCAGGAAGGAATCTGAATTATCCGTTGAAAAGCTAAAAGCGGTATGAAATCTCCATGGATTCAAGAGAGCACCTTGTGATGTTCTCAAGGAGGTGCTTGAAATTTTCCAGTGTGTGTGTCACTGAGAAATAATGAGTTTCCTGTTTATTCTTTTAAGTATATGACTCCAATGTGCTATCAGGATTGGAAATGCATGTATATTACCAATCGAAATGAACAAAAGGTGTAGATATTTCACTGGTTTAATACAACGTTTTCCGCCATTTCCATGAAGCTGACACAAGATTTCTAAAGTGTGAGACTCTGAGAAATAAGGAAGTTTCTGTTATCCATTTTGTGTTATTTAACCTAAGATTGATTTTTGAGGCACGGGGACGGCTCTGTAAAACCTCTTAAAAAGCAAGAATAGAGTAAATTCACATTTTCATTTACAAAGCATTTTGCAATACTTATAGGGAGGCGGTAAAACTTTCATATGTGTGAAAGGTTTTAAGAAATAAATTTTTCTTTTCCCCACAGTATGCACTCAGGGTAACGATTACATCTGCTAAAATAAGTCCTTCGCAAGAAGACAACCGTCCTAGTCCTTGGTAGAAAATGGAGTCCGTGATGAAAAATCGGAAAAAAAAGTGACACACTTCATCCACAAAATGAAAGGATAAGATTTGAGAATACTGTATTATGTAATCCTCTCAGCCAAATACGAGAGCAAATAAAAAGGAAACATGTCTACTTTTCTTTATACTGCTGTTACATTTTTCCACTTCAGATCAGGTTGTAGGTCTCCATTACCGGGGAAACAGGAAGAGGCAATGAGACGGAAACTTCTTAGGCTTTTGGGAAAAGATTACATGTGTGTGTGTGTGTGTGTGTGTGTGTGTGTGTGTGTGTGTTTTTTTTTTTTTTTTTTTTTTTTTTTTTTTGCAGAGATGAAAGAGAGAGCATAGTAACAACATAATGTTTACTTTTCTGTTTAGAGATGAAAGTAAGGTACTGTGCTGACAAATTCTGTAGTTTCTTTAGTTAATAAAATTCCTCCCTTATTACTAACCTATGATTTATATATTTTTGTTAACTTGTGCCATGTTGCTTTTATTGCCAAGTGATGAAGAATTTAAGAAGGGCAAGAAACACATGGTTCATTCCTTTTAAAGTTCTCTAATATTCATGATGCTGTTGTCTTAATTTTGAGTAAAGAATATAAGTGTCTTTAGGTGAATTAAGCAGCACTGATGGTCTGGGAGTTTTTCTGCTGCCCAGACGCATTTCACAGTCTAAGATAGTTAAACTATTGTTACATTTTTATACCAAATATGTTCAGAAATCTAATAAATTCTATCATAATTTAAAAGCACAAGCATTGTCAGCAAAACACAAACCTTTTTGATTGACAGTGGACATCCTATGATCAGCTATTATCTTACCACAATGATTTGGAAAAAACAATGAGAGGAATAAGTTAGATATGAATAAACTATTCGGCATAGCTTTTTTTCTAGCTTGAGCACGAAGAACACAAAAAGTAATGGGAAATAGAGATGGGGAGGATTGTGACTTGTCAGATGTGAAGGGCTAATAAGAGATGTGTAACGAATACCCAAGAACAGTTGGTGTTGATGTAGGCATAGAAAGAGAACCATAACTGAAGGAAGACTTAACATCGATTCTGTCCTGGACAATCCTATTTATGTCCAAAAGACCTTCATCTGTAGTATTGCGACGGGCGGCTGAGGCCATGAGCCAACCTACTACATGTAAAAACCTATGAGAAAGGGATATTAAACTTCTGTTACATCATCTCTGCCCATATAAACTTGAGAGTAAATATTCATTAATGCCTTAAAACATCCATTAGGAGGCTCCCCTTCCTCAAGAATATCACTGGAGCCAGAATAGATGTCAAACTCTGGCTGAAATCTCATATATAGTGTGTGTGTGTGTGTGTGTGTGTGTGTGTGTGTGTGTGTGTGTGTGTGTGTGCGCGCGCGCGCGCGCGCTTTCACTGCTAATATATTTAATTGGAAGAACAAAATTCTCTCCGGATGATGAGTGAGGCCAAATATCATCTTTTGGAAGCCCATAAAGACATCTGGAAAATATGCACAAATAATACATGTATGGAATTCCGGCATTTAGAATTGCAAGGCTCGATTTTACTTTGTTCTTGTCCATCCATCCATATACCAAAGGCATATTTCCCCTTATAAGGGGGTGGCTGAGTCAAAGAAAATACTTTGCATTTTTTCTTGTCGTGGATATCATATGATCTCACGTAGTGAACACGTGATCTCGCGTCCCCCTCAGATACCAAAATCTTCGCATTTAGTCGTGTCAATAGTCCAGTATAGTTCTTCACGTCTTAAGCTAAGCTCTCATGAATAATCAAAACGTTTACGGAAAGGCGAGCAGCAGCAAAGGATGACCTTGCATTCCCAGGCGTCCTATGGATGCTGATTGGGGCATGGTGGGTTTTGCTCTGCCCGCCGCTCTGCCCTCGTGAAAAAGCAGAAGGTACATCTTGGGGGCGACCAAGGTATCTTCTGTCAAAGCGAGTGGATACAATTCTCCCGCCTCCTCATGGGGAGGCCATGCTTCTCTTGGGTTCCACTGAGGCCTCGATTGAGCATTACCCAAGGGAAGTATCCTCCTTCTGGTGGAAGTGGGGCTTCGGTGACTCCTCACAAAGTCAATGGTGGCCGCCTGGGCTGAATGAGGGAAAACCGAAACAAGTCCCTTGACTATAGATACGTGTAGAGGATTGGGAAGAGGCCCATGGCTGGCTAAACAAAAACCCAATCCGATGACACACTATCTCCCAGTTCCCCAGGGGTGAGGATCTTCTAAAAAAGAACCGGTAAAGGCCTAAATAACATCGATTAATAACAATGAACATCAGAATATAATAATAATAATAATAATAATAATAATAATAATAATAATAATAACAACAATAATAATAATCATAGTAATAATAATAATAATAATAATAATAATAATAACGTCGTCGTCGTAGGAGTAGTAGTAGTAAAAATAAAAGTAATAATAATGCTCACAAACAAACAAAAATTGCGCAAAATATAAAGTACCATCTTCTACGAGTGAAAAAGTGAAAGACGGTAGTACCTCAAGTCTTTCAAGCATTCATGTCAAAACCAAAATATTATGGCAATGGAAGTAATTCCACACAATCTTCGTTTCGTTCTATATGGTCTCTTTTTCTTCACACTAATGCATATGGACCGCAAAATGGTGCTACTTCAAAACGTGATCTACTCGCATGATCCCTCCTAAACACGTGATCTACTTTTAAAAATAAGATCAATACTGTGGATTTATTCTGAAGTAAATTCTTTCTCGAGTAGGTGATGATACCAGTTAATGCAAAGAAGCTGAGTTTTGGGTCATAACAGTATACTCTTTTACCAGAAAAATGTAATTTAGGTCATAGAAGTATACTCGTATACCAGAATAATGTAATTCAGGTCATAAAAGTATACTTGTATACAAGAATAATGTAATTCAGGCCATAAAAGTATACTCGTATACCAGAATAATGTAATTCAGGTCATAAAAGTATACTCGTATACTAGAATAATGTAATTCAGGTCATAGACTCGTATACCAGAAAAATGTAATTCAGTCATGAAAGTATACTCGTTTACCAGAATGATGTAATTCATGTCATAAAAGTATACTCATTTACCAGAATAATGTAATTCAGGTCATAAAAGTATACTCGTATACCAGAATAATGTAATTCAGGTCATAAAAGTATACTCGTATACCAGAATAATGCAATTCAGGTCATAAACGTATACTCGTATACCAGAATAGTGTAAATCTGGTCATAAAAGTATACTTGTATACCAGAATAATGTAATTCATGTCATAAAAGTATACTCGTATACCAGAATAATGTAAAAGATTTCTATTACATAAATACACGGCAAAATACTAGACATTTTCACTTAACCACATTACATGGGCGACACGACATCAAAGCCTCGCTTAAACATTTTAAGAAGTATTTTTACAAAAATATAAAATAAAAGATAAACAAAAAGAGGTCATCAGTAACTAGAAGAGAAATAATAAAATCCAAAATTTTCGTAATATTGATTTTGAGCCCACTATTGGGAAAAAATCAAATCACTAATCATACTAGGTTAGGTTAGGTTTGGTAGGTGTAGCTAAATTAATTCAACCTCACTTAATGAACGAGTTCATATCTAAAATGATTCTTTATATAACTGTTTCACTTTGTAATTATTTTGTACTTTCATTTCACACTTTCGGGGTGTGAAAATAAACATTTACAATATTCTCTAATTCCAACCCAGTTGTTACACCAGCCCGTATATTCAGAACATTGGTATAGCCAATCTGGAATGGCCGGCATCGACAATTCATTCCCATCACGTGCTGGCACTAATTCCATTCCCAGGCCAGTATGTCTTATCCATACAACACACGCGTGGGTTGACTTTCGCGTGAAGATGGGCAAACTTGGCGCCAGTCGTCTGTATGTATGGTGTATGCATGCCTTTCAAGACCACAATGTTGGAAATTTGCAGCCAAGCGTTAATTTCCTGGCGCCAATATGGTAGTAACAATTGCAAAACGTCAACTGGTGTGGGATTTAGTAAAAAAAAATATTAGTATAAAAGATTCCTGAAGTTATTAAGATTACGACATGCTTTGGCACTTTTAGGGAATGTATACCATTCTTGTGTGGTACACATTCAGAGAATAGTGATTTAAAGTAAATACAGTATAGGAAATGCATATAAATAGTATAGTAAGGGCAGTATATACTTTCTTAGCAAATGTAAGGGTCGCCTTTAGGCACATGGACAAGAAAATGTTCAGAAATATTTATGTAATCTATGTGAGGGCAAAACTTGAATATGCAATCCCTTTTGGAATCCGCATTTGAAAAAGCACGTATTTAAGCTGAAAAAAAAAGTTCAAAGACATGCCATGAAACTGGTGCCATAAATACGCAATCTCAGTTATGATGAGAGGCTGAGGGAATTAGACTTACCATCACTCGAAGCTAGAAGATTGAGGGGGGATATAGTGACAGTCTTTAAATTCCTTCATGGTTATGACGGAGTGGATAGGGATCGATATTTTGATATGACTGGCACTAGAACTAGAGGCCATAGTTAAAAGCTTCGTAAGAAAACTTCTTTGCAGGATGTAAGGAAGTACTTTGTTAGTGTAAGAGTAGTTAATAACTGGAATTAGCTAAGCGAGGAGGTAGTTAATGCTAACTCAATCCATAGTTTTAAGGACAAGTATAATAAGTATCATTAAGTACAAAATGGAACTGACCAGGAGACGGGAAGTTACGAGCTTGGGGTTCTTTCCGTTAGCACAATTAGGTAATTACATATACATACATACATACGCACGTACGTACATACATAC
>JAXCGZ010006464.1:0-32500 GCA_037179515.1 Halocaridina rubra
TCTCAATCCATAGTTTTAAGGACAGGTATGATAAGTATCACTAAGTCTAAAAATGGAACCGATCAGGAGACGGGAAGATACGAGCTTTGGGCTCTTTCCCGTAAACACAATTAGGTAATCACAATTAGGTAATCACACATTACCTAATTTTTTGTGTAAACTGGGGAAAGCTCTTAAGCCGTTTCACCTGATCCTGTGGTTCTATATATTGTTAAAATCAGTATCCTTCCCATTTATATTAACTAGTTAGTTAGTTTGATACACGAAAAAATTGAATAATAAAAGAAAAAAAAATTACCAAATACCCACCTGTTAACAGTACTGAGTTAAGTTGCCAAGTAGTACAGCAGTCCTATTTTCTTCATTTTTTTTTTGCTTTTCTTTTAGCTTTCTCTTTTACTATTTTGTTATTTTGTATATATATTGAGTTAAATGTAAAGTCTAAATCCCGTGATAACATATCTTGGTTAGCAAGTCAGTTTATCAGTTAGGAAGAATATATAACAGAAACAGGTGGGCGCCACCTCGAACACAAATTCGAATTTTCCTTCAGGTTTGACTTTTGTTTTTCTTTTTCTTTTTATACTTAAATTACCATGGTCAAGTTTTTAAGTTAAGATGTGTGTTACCAGAAAGGAGACAAACTGAGTCACTAAATAGCACTTATATGGAGATATAAAAATTCTGTGTGAAGGTAAATTAGAAGTTTTTCTCTTTTCTTTTTTTTTCCTCTTTCTCGTCTTCTTTCTATATTCTGTGAGAGGGAGAACATAAAAATGAAGCCATCTCTGTCCCAAACCTCTCCCACCCATGGGTCGGGAGAAGGGGTAGTCATCAGAGGACTTAAACAGAGAATCAAGAAGTTAGAGGAAATGGTTACAAGCCTTGATGATAAAATTCGGAATATGGATGGAGAAATGAAAGAGAATGAAACACTCAGAGAACAAATAAGATCTTTGGAGGAAGCAAATAAAGCACAAGGGCAGGAGAGAAAGGAACTAGAAAAAAGAATAAAGAAGCTGGAAGGGGAAAAGAGTCAACTAGAATCTAGAATTTCTAAACAAGAAGATAAAAACAAACAGCTAAATGACAACCTAAAGGAATTAGATGTTAGTTCACTGCTCTCTTCTGAGAGAGACGAGATTGCTGCTTGGAATGTTCAGATTAAGGAAAACATTGAACAGTTCAGAAAAGAGTTCCAGGAGCTGAATATGGAAAATGATGCCATGAAAACGTCCTTTGCTGATGCACTAAAGGGGAATGTGGCAGTAAAAGAGGCTGTAAAGGTGGTGGCACTGGAAAACATACAAACAGTTGACTATAAAGAGACAGTAATCGAAAAAATGAAAGACGTTGTGATGGAAAGGGCAAACCCACTCATCAGACAGGCACTTGATAAGGAGAAGACAGTGGTAATCTCAGGCATAAGTGAATCCCAGGAGCCAACATGGCAGGGGAGACTTGAAGAAAATAAAGCTAACGTTGTAGACCTGATAAGAAAGCTTGGAGTAGTATGTGGTCCTGAGGATATTGTAAACATACACCAACTAGGTAAATATTCGAGGGAAGGAAAGCCGAGACCAACAAAAGTAACCTTTGAGAGAGGGGAGACATGTAGGGAAATATTGTTGAGAAAAAAAGTCTAAAAGACCTTCAAGAATGCAAAGAAGTGTTCATTAGACAATACAGAACACAGGAAGAGATGGGAAAGATCAAAAACTTGTTGCAAGAGGCAAGAAGGTTAAATGATGAAAGAAATGAAGAAGAGAAGAAAAATTTTCGTTACAGAATACTTCCAGACAAAGGGGAGATAAAGAAGATAATGACAGAAGATCAGGGGATGGGGCCTCATTAAGATTGTTATACACAAATGCTGATGGATTAGCTGGTAAGGCAGTAGAATTAAAAGATAGGATTCACAACAGTAAGGCAGATATAGTAGCAATTACAGAGACTAAGTTGAGTGAGGACATAAACAGTGTCACAGTTTTTCCTAAGGGCTTCAGAATACTAAGGGTCGAAAGATCTGAGAGGACTGGTGGAGGGATAGCACTGCTCATAAGTGAGAGGATTCAAGTTGAAGAAATAAACTTGGCTATAGAAAGTGAGTTCAGGGAATTTCTTGTTGCTCGCATAAATACTGGGTCAGAGAGCATTATAATAACTGTTGTATACAACCCACCAAGGAACCAAAATAGGCTTGAAATTTATGAGGAAAGTCATATAGGTACGATTGAAGTCATAAACTCAGTTGTTAACATGGCGCGGGAGAAAAAATGTAGGATTTTGATTATGGGAGACTTTAATCATAAAGAGATAGATTGGATAAATCTTGACCCACACAGTGGTGAGGACTCATTTGGGGCAAGATTCCTAGATTGCGTACAAGGGAATTTCCTACACCAACATGTAATGGAACCAACAAGAGCCAGGGGTGGGGATGAGCCATCACTACTTGATCTGGTGTTCACAGATAATGTGTTGGATATTGAAAATATTGAGTATGAACCACCAATTGGAAAGAGTGACCACTGTGTGTTGTTGATGGAGTATATCATTGAAGACATTCTTCCTGAGAGTAGAGGCACTGAGGACATGAGGAGGAACTATCCGAAAGGAGATTACATCAAAATGAATGAGCTTTTTGCAGTTATTGACTGGAGAACCTTATTTTACAACAAATCTGTACAAGAAATGTATGACATCTTTTGTGAGAAATATGGGAAGATAGTAGATTGCTGCATACCTGTCACCAAAGTAGGTGTAATTCATGCCAGAGAGAAATGGTTCGATAATGGGTGTAAAAGAGCTAAGGAGTGGAGAGACAAATGCTGGAAAAGGTATAGGAGGAGAAAAAACATAAATGCCTGGCAAACCTACAAAAGAGCAAGAAATGACTACCTAAGTAAAAGGAGAGAGGCAGAGAGAGATTATGAGAGGGACATCACCAGGAAGGCTAAAGAAAATCCCAAGCTTTTCCACAGCTTTATCAGAGGAAAACTGAAGGTAAAAGAACAGGTTTTAAGGCTAAAGAGAGCGGATGGAAGCATCACTGAGACGGACGAAGAGATCTGCAAAGAATTGAACAAGGAGTTTCAGTCAGTACTTACAGTAGAAAATACCCCACCCCCTCAGATTGCAGTGATAGAAGCTCAAGGGCCGGTACTAGAGAACATCAACCTTACAGCCACAGAGGTATGCAAAGCGCTGATGGATTTAGATGTTCATAAAGCTACAGGTCCTGATGACATATCCCCTCATGTGCTTAAAAAATGCGCAAACACAATATCAGTGGCACTAAGTATCATATTTAAGGAGTCACTGGAGTCGGGGGAGATTCCAAGATGCTGGAAACAAGCAAATGTGATACCTATCTTCAAAAAGGGAAGGAGGGATACGGCTCTGAACTATAGACCAGTTTCCTTGACCAGCATAGTTTGCAAACTTATGGAGAAACTACTAAGGAAACATATCTCTCTTCACTTGGAATCCTTCAACTTTTTGTCAGTGAGGCAACATGGCTTCAGAGAAGGAAGATCAACAGTAACAAACTTATTAGAATTTTATGATGAGGTAAGCCAAATCTTACAGGAAAGAGAGGGCTGGGCAGATTGCATATTCCTAGACTTCCAGAAAGCGTTTGACACTGTTCCACATGGGAGACTTATTAGGAAGCTGCACTCAATGGCTAGAATAGGTGGAAATGTCCTGGAATGGATAAAAGCTTACTTAGAAGGAAGGGAACAGAGGGTTAGAGTAAGACACTCAGTGTCTGAATGGAGAAGAGTTAGTAGTGGAGTTCCACAGGGTTCAGTTTTAGGGCCACTTTTGTTCCTTGTATATGTAAATGACCTACCAGAGTCTGTAAATTCATTCATGAATATGTTTGCAGATGATGCAAAGATTGTGAAGAAAGTAAAAAACGAGAACAATGGTAGAGAACTTCAGGAGGATCTAAATAATCTGCATGAGTGGTCAGAAAAGTGGCTAATGAAATTCAATACCTCAAAATGTAAGGTAATGAGAATGGGTACAAGTGCAAGAAGGCCCAAGCTTGACTACTCGGTGGCTGGAGTACAACTTCAAGAGACAGAAAATGAGAGAGATCTAGGAGTAAACATACTGGCAGATTTGTCTCCAGAAATACATATAAATGGCGTAGTAAGGGCAGCATATGCATTCTTATCAAACGTAAGGGTAGCCTTCAGGCACATGGACAAGGAAATGTTCAGAAATATTTATGTAACCTATGTGAGGCCAAAACTCGAATATGCAGCCCCCTTTTGGAATCCGCACTTGAAAAAGCACATAGCTAAGCTTGAAAAAGTTCAAAGACATGCCACGAAACTGGTGCCAGAAATACGCAATCTCGGTTATGATGAGAGGCTGAGGGAATTAGACTTGCCATCACTCGAAGCTAGAAGAGTAAGGGGGGATATGGTGACAGTCTTTAAATTCCTTCATGGTTATGATAGAGTGGATAGGGATCGATATTTCGATATGGCTGGCTCTAGAACTAGAGGTCATAGTTTGAAGCTTCGGAAGAAAACTTGTTTGCAGGATGTAAGGAAATACTTTTTCAGTGTAAGAGTAGTTGATAATTGGAATTCGCTAAGCGAGGAGGTAGTTAATGCTATCTCAATCCATAGTTTTAAGGACAGGTATGATAAGTATCACTAAGTCTAAAAATGGAACCGATCAGGAGACGGGAAGATACGAGCTTTGGGCTCTTTCCCGTAAACACAATTAGGTAATCACAATTAGGTAATCACACACACACACACACACACTTATTATATATATATATATTATATATATATATATATATTATATATATATATATATATATATATATATATATATAATAGATAGATAGATAGATAGATAGATAGATAGATAGATAGATAGAGAGAAAGAATATATATATATATATATATATATATATATATATATATATATATATATATATATATATATATATATATATATATATATATATATATATATATATATATATATATATATATATGAGAGAGAGAGAGAGAGAGAGAGAGAGAGAGAGAGAGAGAGAGAGAGAGAGAGAGAGAGAGAGAGAGAGAGAGAGAGAGAGAGAGAGATCATATTCAGGCCAGTTATGAGGCAAAAATTAAAAAAAGCATTGCATGCAATATTTACATCATATGAGTACCATCTATATGAACATTCTTCTTAACTACTAAAATGCTTTTCATAACATGATGCTTTTCATATTGACATATCTTCATGCACATAATATGATGTGTGTAAGACCATTGTACAAGTAGATAAGATAAGGTACGGATATTATCTACTAAAATTAGATAAAAGATTATATTTATAGTTTGTCAGTCTTCGGACACATTTTATTATCTCTTCATATCATATAAAAGATAATATTTCTGTTGTGCCACTGAATGATAGCAATAATTATCTCGGAATTCTTGTTGAATGATAAGACTTACCTGACCCTTTAAAAAAGATTTGTTTTTCATCCTCTATTTATAGCATCTTATATGAAGCAGATCTGGCCTCTAGATAGAATATATAAATAGGTATATGAATGCACACACATCACACACACACATACACACACACATAACACACACACACGCTATCTCAATCCATAGTTTTAAGGACAGGTATGATAAGTATCACTAAGTATAAAATGGAACCGATCAGGAGACGGGAAGATACGAGCTTTGGGCTCTTTCCCGTAAGCACAATTAGGTAATCACAATTAGGTAATCACATGTACATATATATATGTGTATATGTATATATATATATATATATATATATATATATATATATATATATATATATATATATATATATATATATATATATATATATATATATTTATATATATATATATATATATATATATATATATATATATATATATATATATATATATATATATATATATATATATATATATATATATATATATATATATATATATATATATATATATATATATGTATATATATATATATATATATATATATATATATATATATATATATATATATATATATATATATATATATATATATATATATATATATATATATATATGTATATATATATATATATATATATATATATATATATATATATATATATATATATATATATATATATATATATATATATATATATATATATATATATATATATATATATATATATATATATATATATATATATATATATATATATATATATATATATATATATATATATATATATATATATATATATATATATATATATATATATATATATATATATATATATATATATATATATATATATATATATATATATATATATATATATATATATATATATATATATATATATATATATATATATATATATATATATATATATATATATATATATATATATATATATATATATATATATATATATATATATATATATATATATATATATATATATATATATATATATATATATATATATATATATATATATATATATATATATATATATATATATATATATATATATATATATATATATATATATATATATATATATATATATATATATATATATATATATATATATATATATATATATATATATATATATATATATATATATATATATATATATATATATATATATATATATATATATATATATATATATATATATATATATATATATATATATATATATATATATATATATATATATATATATATATATATATATATATATATATATATATATATATATATATATATATATATATATATATATATATATATATATATATATATATATATATATATATATATATATATATATATATATATATATATATATATATATATATATATATATATATATATATATATATATATATATATATATATATATATATATATATATATATATATATATATATATATATATATATATATATATATATATATATATATATATATATATATATATATATATATATATATATATATATATATATATATATATATATATATATATATATATATATATATATATATATATATATATATATATATATATATATATATATATATATATATATATATATATATATATATATATATATATATATATATATATATATATATATATATATATATATATATATATATATATATATATATATATATATATATATATATATATATATATATATATATATATATATATATATATATATATATATATATATATATATATATATATATATATATATATATATATATATATATATATATATATATATATATATATATATATATATATATATATATATATATATATATATATATATATATATATATATATATATATATATATATATATATATATATATATATATATATATATATATATATATATATATATATATATATATATATATATATATATATATATATATATATATATATATATATATATATATATATATATATATATATATATATATATATATATATATATATATATATATATATATATATATATATATATATATATATATATATATATATATATATATATATATATATATATATATATATATATATATATATATATATATATATATATATATATATATATATATATATATATATATATATATATATATATATATATATATATATATATATATATATATATATATATATATATATATATATATATATATATATATATATATATATATATATATATATATATATATATATATATATATATATATATATATATATATATATATATATATATATATATATATATATATATATATATATATATATATATATATATATATATATATATATATATATATATATATATATATATATATATATATATATATATATATATATATATATATATATATATATATATATATATATATATATATATATATATATATATATATATATATATATATATATATATATATATATATATATATATATATATATATATATATATATATATATATATATATATATATATATATATATATATATATATATATATATATATATATATATATATATATATATATATATATATATATATATATATATATATATATATATATATATATATATATATATATATATATATATATATATATATATATATATATATATATATATATATATATATATATATATATATATATATATATATATATATATATATATATATATATATATATATATATATATATATATATATATATATATATATATATATATATATATATATATATATATATATATATATATATATATATATATATATATATATATATATATATATATATATATATATATATATATATATATATATATATATATATATATATATATATATATATATATATATATATATATATATATATATATATATATATATATATATATATATATATATATATATATATATATATATATATATATATATATATATATATATATATATATATATATATATATATATATATATATATATATATATATATATATATATATGTATATACGGATATATATGTGTGCATATGTGTGTATATATATATATGTATGTGTATGTATGTGTATATGTATAGATACATTATATATTTAATTAATATTATTAAGTATCTCTTGTTAATACAATTTACTAACCCCTGCGGGCATTTAAGATTGATATCTCTTAATCCCATGTATATGTACCCTTGAGGGGTCTTTTATCTCCTTTTCAATTGTTCTTCTGTTTTGCTAGTTGTATCTCTTGCCATAGTACTTTGGGAAAGTGACCAGTTAAGATCACGAAATTAATAAGGACTTTTTATACATATATTTTCGTTGTTTTATTTAATGAGATTTTCCTACCATATTAGACTGTATGTTAACAGTTCAGTATTATATATATATATATATATATATATATATATATATATATATATATATATATATATATATATATATATATATATATATATATATATATATATATATATATATATATATATATATATATATATATATATATATATATATATATATATATATATATATATATATATATATATATATATATATATATATATATGGCAAATGGAATCTATATATCCTATGATATACAATATATCCTTCAAAAATTACCAAAGAATAGGTACTGAGGAGGATTCATGAACTTAAACAATCAAATAAATATCATAATTGAACTGTCACTGAAAGATATCTCTTTAATTACTACATGAGAATGATATACAACCATACACCATTTGCCAAGAATGAAATTGTTCTGCTCAAACTTCTTGAGTAAGTGCTTAGAATACCAACTACAAGGAAGACAAATGCCTGCCAAAACAAATCTAACCTGAAATACGACTCTGAAAAGAATTAATATTTCTCAGAAAGGGTCACTAACAAGTTCAATGCTGGTTATCCAGGTGAAAAAAATTTTAAGAATTCTGCTTAGTGTATCAAGAGAGTAATAGCTGTGCCGTTTGGGTTTATGTAAGTGTATTCACAGTCCTATTTACAGGTATATCCCCTAGGGCTTTTGCCAGGTATGAATATAGCCGTATCATCCTTGGTGCATGTCATCTAAAGAAAAGACGAATGTACATTTGAAGACAACCATTTGGACTCATTTTACAATTCTCTCTCGGCCTAAGCATGAAGACTTATTATTGGACTCTGAACTAGCTTACAGAAGTCTTAAGAGTTCCTTGGCTACCAGGGAGCAGTTTAAAGTTGATGCTAAAGTAGATTGTGTCCGGTACCCCAAATTCAAGACTGTGTGTAAAGCGTGTCAACCGTACATGTCGGCTGGAAATTGTACATACGTCGGCTGTTCTTCACGAGATGGAGGAATGTTGACCATTAATGTTCAACTGATTATTGAGGATGGTACAGCAAGAGCTTACATGACAATGAATTCCCTGGAACATTTTCAGAATGTATTCCAAATTCATGGCCCATCTTTTTCATCACTTTGTCAAGAAATGGTTGCAAAGTGTGAAAAATTTTCTTACAGGCATGGTAAAAAAATCAGGACAAATTTGAATGAAAGCATCTTAGGAAGCCAGGAAGATTTTGACCTGATATGTTTGTGCAGCTGTAATCATCATCTGAAATTCATCTGTCAACCGTTCATGCATCAGTCAGACAGGGAAGGAATACCTCAGCTTTTCTGTTTCAAGGTTTCAAAAATTCCTTCCCCATAAGGAATAACTGCAGGAATTTGGTAGGACAGAAAAAATTCTTAAAAGATAATTCTATTTTGTCTGATATGATGTAAAAATACACCTCAGCTTTTCTGTTTAGAGGCTTTGAAATTCCATCCCAGCGAGGAAAAAAAAACATTTTGGAAAAACTGCAAAAATTTAGTATTACGTAGATAATTCTGTATTGTCTGATATGGTATAAAAATGTTCTCAAGAAAAACTTTATACCAAAATTTTGTAAACATTGTTTTGTCATTTTTATTTATTGTATAGAAAGTATTAGTTGGTCTACTGTATAGTGTAAATTTTTTTTTGGCAAATATTGCAAACAAACTGTACAATACTACTCTTGCTCAATTTTACAAGCTATCATTTTCTACTTAATAAAATAACAGAAATTACGTGTAAGCTGACAGCATAGACTTGTTCTGAATGTTTTAGGAAAAGGATATTTTTGCTCTTCTCTTAAAATAGGCAAGACTGTCTTTTATAGTTTAATCACAGGATACATAGATTTCATTTGCCATATATACAGACTTATAAGCACCATATATAGCTGAACATAATGCACAAGCTTTTTTTGGAACTCAGTAGTCAGTGAAAAGATGACTCAAATTCTCCTTTAATTATGAATTGCATAATGCATTATTCCTCATTAAAGTTATATGTATATACAGTCATTTGCAAGATTACAACTCCTCGATTTTGTGACTTGGGTCCTATAGAGCTTCTCAAGTTTAATTAAACTA
Source organism: Halocaridina rubra (assembly GCA_037179515.1). Classification (NCBI taxonomy): domain Eukaryota; kingdom Metazoa; phylum Arthropoda; class Malacostraca; order Decapoda; family Atyidae; genus Halocaridina; species Halocaridina rubra. The sequence continues at coordinate 11,035 of JAXCGZ010006464.1, forward strand.
TTTTCTAAGTAAAAAGTGATGAGCCGTAAGTAAACTGAATTGTATATAATGATTTTAAAGCACAATAAATAGAGTAGTTGAGGAAAAAACAAAATGAGGCATTCTTGATAAAGCCTTGTTTTTTAAAATAAATACAGTATATGAAAATTGAACAAAAATCATATAAAAAATTTAAGATGGATTTGCTTGTGATGAGAACAACAGACGTGAATGATAATTAACAACGGTAAAAATAATTAACCAACTTACGGTATTATTATTACTGCATTGCAGTGACAGGTGTTTAGTATTATCTGAGCATGACATATGTGTATTAATACCCTGTGTATGATAGGCACTTTTAGGGAGGAAAAACCTTAATTTAGTCTTCAAGCTGTCCTTTAAGTCCCTCTCCAAGGATAGTTCTACTGTGCCTAGAATTGACCCATTATCAGAAAGGTCCGGAACTATCAGTTCAAGCCACATGTTTGCATTGGTGATCCGATTTACAGGCTCTAAGGACAGTGGGAACGAAACCCCAACTTATGCAGACTTCAGAAAACTACATACACATAACTTCAATGAGGAATAATGCATTATGCAATTCATAATTAAAGGAGAATTTGAGTCATCTTTCTGCTGACTGTTGAGTTCCAAAAAAAGCTTGTGCGTTATGTTCAGTTATATACGGTGCTTGTAAGTCTGTATATATGGCAAATGAAATCTATGTATCTGTGATAAAACTATAAAAGACAGTCTTACCTATTTTAAGAGAAGAGCAAAAATATACTTTTACTAAAAAATTCCGAACAAGTCTACGCTGTCAGTTTACACGTAATTTCTGTTATTTTATTAAGTAGAAAATGATAGCTTGTAAAATTGAGCAAGAGTAGTATTGTACATTTTGTTTGCAATATTTGGCAAAAAAAAGTTTAAACTATACAGTAGACCAACTAATACTTTCTATACAATAAATAAAAATGACAAAACAATGTTTACAAAATTTTGGTATAAAGTTTTTCTTGAGAACATTTTTATACCATATCAGACAATACAGAATTATCTACGTAATACTAAATTTTTGCAGTTTTTCCAAAATGTTTTTTTTTCCTCGCTGGAATGGAATTTCAAAGCCTCTAAACAGAAAAGCTGAGGTGTATTTTTACATCATATCAGACAAAATAGAATTATCTTTTAAGAATAATTTTCTGTCCTACCAAATTCCTGCAGTTATTCCTTATGGGGAAGAAATTTTTGAAACCTTGAAACAGAAAAGCTGAGGTATTCCTTCCCTGTCTGACTGATGCATGAACGGTTGACAGATGAATTTCAGATGATGATTACAGCCGCGCAAACATATCAGGTCAAAATCTTCCTGGCTTCCTAAGATGCTTTCATTCAAATTTGTCCTGATATTTTTACCATGCCTGTAAGAAAATTTTTCACACTTTGCAACCATTTCTTGACAAAGTGATGAAAAAGATGGGCCAGGAATTTGGAATACATTCTGAAAATGCTCCAGGGAATTCAGTGTCATGTAAGCTCTTGCTGTACCATCTTCAATAATCAGTTGAACATTAATGGTCAACTTTCCTCCATCTCGTGAAGAACAGCCGACGTATGTACAATTTCCGCCAGACATGTACGATTGACACGCTAAACACACAGTCTTGAATTTGGCATACCGGACACAATATACTTTAGCATGAACTTTAAACTGCTCCCTGCTAGCCAAGGAATTCTTAAGACTTCTGTAAGCTGGTTCAGAGTCCAATGATAAGTCTTCATGCTTAGGCAGAGAGAGAACTGTAAAATGAGTCCAAATGGTTGTCTTCAAATATACATTCTTCTTTTCTTTAGATGACTTATGCACCAAGGATGATACGGCTATTTTCATACCTGGCAAAAGCCCTAGGGGATATAACTGTAAATAGGACTGTGAATACACACTTACATAAACCCAAACGGCACAGCTATTACACTCTTGATTCACTAAGCAGAATTCTTAATTTTTTTTTACCTGGATAACCAGCATTGAGCTTGTTACTGACCTTTTCTGACAAATAATAATTCTTTTCAGCAGTCGTATTTCAAGTTAGGAGGAGATTTGTTTTGGCAGGCATTTGTCTTTCTTGTAGTTGGTATTAAGAAATACAATCTAAGCAGTTACTCAAGAAGTTTGAGCAGTACAATTTCATTCTTGGCAAATGGTGTATGGTTGCATATCGTTCTCATGTAGTAATTAAAGAGATATCTTTCAGTGACAGTGCAATTATTATATTTATTTGATTGTTTAAGTACATGACTCCTCTTCAATACCTATTCTTTGGTAATTTTTGAAGGATATATTATACCTAGGTGACATGGAATATTGGATCACTTATTGATTCAGTAAGGTCTTCAGTCGCAAGGATACTGCTTGATAAAGTGTCACAATGCCCTTCGATTTTGAAGTAGTTTTTAACATTAGGGTATATTTTACCATGTTTCCCTTATATGGTATCTATTAGTGCTCTGTTTAGTTTTTAAATGTGGTCATATCACAAAATTATTATAATAAATGTAGAACTCAGGTGAATATATTCTTTTAAAGCCAGGTTTTGTTGTGTATGTTATGATTTTCTCTGTGTTGGTTCTTTTGTGAGTAGACACAATATGAACTTTTAGATTTTTCTTTCTGATTTTGTTAAGTAAGTAAAGATTTTTACTCGTGCACAACAGTGGTGCTGGAATGTTGTTACTTCCTTTTCAATACTAGTTTATCAGTCCTTTCTGAAAGATTTTATTTTAGAACAAATTGCTATAGGTATATTTGACTATGCGTGACTTCATAGCTCTCTGACCAGCCATGGCTCAAATTTTTATTGGATTATTTTTTTCCTAATTTTCTAACAGACAGGCTCTATTGGTGCTCTTATTTTCTGTATTAAGTTTGCACAGCTCACCAAATTTTAACTGTATAATAAGAAACTCGCATAGGATGTATTGTAGCAAAGCTACCTTTCACTGCTTATGCTGTAATTCTCCCTAATAATCTTTGATGCCTCTCTGAAACAAGACAACTTTAAAGATACAGTATTCTATATCTTTTGTGTGAGATATAAGTAACCAATGACCTTTATCTGTGCAGATTATGATGACTGTTGTTTGTAGGCATTTTTACTTTGTTGAATCTCCGGTAATTATTTTGTCATTTTTGGGCTTATATTTTATTGTTTCCCATCTCAATCAGCATTTTATCTTATTTTCGTTGTTGTTGTCGTTTCCTAGGCTGCCTAGCTGAACAACCCCTCATGGGTTGGTTATGGAAGTCTGGCCTCTTTTGGTCCTTGATTTCCTCTGAGTTTCTTGGTGTCTTCTTCTTAGTTGCTTGGCATCCTCTTTTGATTTGCAGCTCTGGAGGGTAGAATCACAACCAAAGCTGCCACTTTAGGTCCTTTCATATACTTTATTGTCAGTAGTTGTAGGATGTCTCGGCTTGTCAGAAATGTGACTTGTCATTTGTCTGCACCAATTGGACATAGGATTCTCATCATATCACATCTGATACATTAAATATGTTTTTACATATGTGTGATCGGTTTTGCGTTATGGACTCCCCTTTTCTACTAAGGGCTAGGACGGTGCCCTCTTTGCGAAAGACTTTGGTTTTGGCAAGTGTGACCATTACCCTAAGTGAATGCCCTTTCTAACCTCAGGCCTTAGCGGGCTGTGAACCCTCGACCTGACAAATCAAAGTCGCGAGCTCACCTTTCAACCATGGTGGGCACTTGTGTGTTGCATATGTATTTACTCTAAATAGGTTTCCAGCTAGTTATTAAAGTTCATACTTTTTAGTTTCATGCATGCAATACTTATTTTGAATATGCTGTATAGAGAACTATGAAGCTCAGAACTAGTGGAAAAGAGTTTGCTTTAAGACCTTATTGCCATGGATGACTTATTTTATACCGTATATATGTTTAATTGCAGTTTGCCTCTACCTCATTAAGCTTTTTTAAACTCTCAGGTTTTAAAGGTGATCTGAGACCTAATCTTTCCCTAAACGTACTCTGAACTTTTCTAAGGGAATACTTTTTAGCCCCGTCTTACTGCAATCCAGTATACGAGATATTAACAAATTGAGAATGAATTATTATTTTCCCTATAATCCACAAGTCACTGAGGGTTTATAGGAAAAAATCATGTACTGTATTCACTTTTGAAATATTAACACACTCCTAATTTGGCAACTTCTCCATGCCATGCTTCTTCCTTTAATAGCAAAATCATGTATTCCTCAGATAATATATAGTGAGGATTGTATATTCCTGATAAAAATTACTGTTAATTCTTTCTTAAGTTTTGATGCCAGCCAATGCAAGGCTACTCTTGTCACTGCAGTGGAGAAATTCCTAGGCATTATTGGCATACCAGAAATTTTGAGTTCTTGTTGGCCTTTGCCATCAGTAATAGACAAAGATATAAAGCTGTCATTCATCTTTTACTATTCGGTCATTTTTTGTATTATTTATTGTCTCCTCTGTCTTTACTACATATATAGAGACACAGCTCTCATTCATGTTTTTGATAATTTGAACCTTTCCTGTCATTTCTCTGCCTGTATTGAACATACTAGACTTGCAGCTTCAGTTTGTTTTTATCATCGCATTGGAAGAAAGAGAATATATAGAAGTTTCTAAAGAGATATTTTTTAATTATTTGAATCTTCCCTATCAATTCTCTGCCTGTATTGAACATACAAGACTCGCAGCTTTAATTTTATTTTTATCAGTTGATCTTTTCCAGTCATTTTATCAGTGCTTTATGTATCTTTACTCTAATTTTATTGCAAGCAGGGACTTCCAGCCATCATGTGTGCAAAATCAGTCATCATCTCTTGTTATATTTATGTTTCGTGTCTCTATGTCTAATGTTATGCAGGCTTACAGCTATCATCTGTGTTCTGGCAATAAGTACATGTGCATATTATTGAAATACTGATATATAACAATTGTATCTGACTAACTATTAATTAATGGCATTTACTCTTCTGCATTAGATAATCTCCTATAATATCTTCATGCTAAGTTGGCCTAAAGACAACACTTTTTTCATGGCTGCATGATAAATCTGATTGCTTAATTATGTATCATATTTAAGCTGTCTACTACTGATATACTGTACGGTTAACTTATAGGTATCAATGAAGTAGTTTCATCGACATACTTTGACATCTACGCAAATACTTTATAGAACAAGCCTGGGTAGCAGTTTTATAGACCACATTTGTATGACCAAACTTCTATTCTTTTAGCAAAGACAGTTAAGGAACTCTTGCCTAGGTTACACAGGTAGGAAAAATATTTATTTGCTATGTGTGATGAGAATTTTATCCTCAAAAAATATCCTTTTTAATCATTTCGATGTTTTAATTGCCAAAGAGATTTGATAAGGATATGTTGGAAGTGAAAACTTTTAAATAATATTTCGAGTGTAAGTATCTTTTCTTTCTCAGGAAAGATTATTCTTCTACTCAAGTATATTTTATTATATTGTTGCATTTTTAATGATTGGTTTAGTCTGTACTTATGTAGATTTCATCCCTCCACTGTTGTGTAGAGTTTGTTGAAGTCGTGTGGGATCTTGCTGCGCTTTTAAAAACTGGCCCGTTGTATCAGGAAGTTGCTGTATTTATTCATTCAAATACTCTATATATACTTTGCATCCTTGTTTCAAGACATATATAACTGATTATACAAGGTAAATTAATATTTTTTAGTAACTGCATATGTTATTAGGGGAGGGAAAACTGCATATTTTTTATTTTAGTAATAAATATATAAGGTATTATATTTGCAATTGTTAATCTCATGATAAGGACAGTTAATAGTTAACTTAAAAACAGGCTGTTCATATACTTCATAGTCAAACAGCCTTTGTAGGTGTGAAGGCGACGTTAGTCCGACTTGGCAGCTTAAAGGTTTGGGGATGTAGATCCAAGCTGTCTGGATTGTTCTAACAACGAAGTACAACCCACGGGTTTTCAATTGTCCTCGCATATTGTAAAGCCTCGTAGTGAGAAGAGTGGAAAAACCTGGGGATTGCTTACCAGTACTGCCCCTTGGGGGATTATTGAGCCATTTGTAAATTAATTGACTGAAACAATGACTGTGGCCAATGAAGGTTAAGTGTGAGTAAAACAACGATTTCTAGTTCAAAATTTTGTTTTATTTATCTGAAGAGAGATTTTAGTCCGCCTTCTTTGGCATAGGCTGGACATATATTTGCTGCTCCTGACTGAGACACATTTTAGTAGAGTTACTCATGCAAGTATTTATACTTCCTGAATGGTAATTGATACAGACCATGCATAATAATGCTTGTTCATTTTGCATTTGCTATACTGTATTCAACTTATTTTTGTATCATATCAGATATATTGTAATGTATGTAAATAAATTAAATGAAAAAAATAAACAAAGTGACAATGATGAGTAAATTCGTCCTCTTGAGTAGGAAGTGGCATGATGCCCTCCAATGACTACCCCCATATTGGGAGAGGACATCACTTACTGAGTGGATTGATTTTTGTGTGTTTTTATATAGACCATATTATTACCAAAGAAATCATGATTGTTTGATATATAGCATTTTCTATCTCTTAGTAGATATCTTGTTCTATTACTCCATTTTCCCTTTAATTCAGTCTTTATAACTTTTCTCTCTCCGTTGGCAACACATTTGGTACCAGTTCATTATTTGTAGATACTATTTCATGAATATCAAGTTCATATGCAGCAGATACTATGAGGTTCAGAAGACAGAAATCATAGTTTTGTTTGCGCTCCTTTTGTTGCAAGTAAAATGAAATATATGACATGGTGTGGTACACTGTCCTAAACCTAGTTTGTATATACTTCAGAATTAGTACAACAAAGGAAAAAAATGATCTATCGTGTGAAACAAGTATTCTGCTCCTCTTATTACATGTGGATGTTGTTAGAAATTTCTTTAGTTGCTGAAGATATTGCCACTTATAACAGAATTGGAATCCCCTGAAGATATATCTTACAAAATACAACTAATGACTTGGGACATGGTATTGAGTGCGTTAGTAAAATATAAGCATGTATTGCATTACTTAGAGGGAATGGAAGTGTTTTACCACCAGCCCCTAAGACCAGTTTTTACGTCATCCATACAATTTACAAGAGCTTTTCTCCATGAAGATCCTTCTCTGTTATGTGATATCTAAGACTTGTAAAAAAAATCAAACTATTATTAAAAACTTTTATTTACATCAGTGTGAGTTATCCCTCTTAAAAACTTGTCCAGCTTACATAGTCAATTATCATTTACGTTGCTTATATTTTATTTATAACTGATTTATGCCATTGTATACTTGGCTCTAAAGATTTGAGTGATAATTCAGTACTTGGTACTTTACTCAATAATCATTTTTGGGTGAAAGAAAGGACCATGCGCACTCTCCTTACTCTGTGCCAGGTTCGACTCCCTAGAGGGAGAGGATACAGCAGCAGTCACTCCCTAGCTGTTCCCCATCTCATGCCTACTCAGGAGGCATGACCACAGAACATAAATAATTCTGTAATAAAGAAATAAAACACGAGTTAAATAATCTTTTATTTTTAACAAAATGAGTGTCCGGTTCAAATACAAGTCTTCCCCAAATAAATATGTAGTCTCTACACCCTTCATATCTCCTGTCTTTTACATGTTGGAGCCTTACATATATACTCGATTACTCCCACTCTCTCTGAGAGGGATTAGAGTATGTATGTAAGGCTCTCCATTATGTAAAAGACAAGAGCTGTAAAGGGTGTACAGACTATATATTTATCTGGGGTGCCAGGAACTATAGTCTCTAAACATATAAGCTTTTTTTCTTTTTTAGATAATGAAACTTTACATATATACTCTGTTCCCTCACAAACTGAGGAAAAGTGTGTTTATATATAGCTCTAATATCTAAAAGATCTGAGTTTATAATGTGTTGATTGCTATATAGTAACCTGGGGTCTTATACCTACAGGTGAACTTCTGTAGTCATGCAAAAATCATCTCTGCTCAAGAATTGCACGTAATAGTGTATTCATTGGTGGAAAACTACTGATAACCTAGGACTTAACAGTGTCTTGAGCAAGACATAGGGAAAAAAAACTCGGAAGGGCAACTTCCTAAATTCCCATCATGATATTATACTAAAAGGATGGTTGGTTCTTCTTTTTTCATTAGCTTTTCTGTAGTTTTAATTCTTACAATATTTATTCTGAGTGGTCACCATGGGTCACAACACCTTAAGAAACGATGCTAAAGGTTATATCTTTGATATGAGAATTCACAAAATCCATCAGTTGCAGGTAGAGTGAAAGCTTCAATTCTGTCAATATTTATATTTTTACAAATTCCTTAAAAATGAAGAATAAGACCCAAATAGATACTTTATCTGAAAAAGTTTGTTAAGGAGTTCTTTTTTCCACCAGTGTCATGACATAAACATGTTCATCCTTTCTTAGATATTGATACATGGTACCAACAACGAGTCCTATTTTATGGGATTAAAACCGACACACAAAAGGGGAAAAAGTAAACTACATCCGTTGTGTATAACGTCAAGAACTGATTTTTGTTACTGTCTGGAGATGTTTCTCTGATTACTGTGAAGTATTCAAAGCTCTATTCAAATAAGCTTATCAGATCTCATCTAGAATTATACTATAAGAAAGGAGTAATTTTTTTCGCCTCTCCTGTAGGTTTTATGTCAGATTTACTTCCTATTTTTCCCTTAATAATCACAATGGTCGTAGGATCCTTAAAAGGGATTAAAAAAGGGATTAAAACTGACATAAACAGTAAGAGGAAAAAGTAAAAAAAAAAATCCCTTTCATGTAACATCAAAAGGATCTTACATACATCTCAGGAAAACTTCCACCAATGTTTAAACATACAAAAAATTATGCAATGATGATTTTTGCAGCAACTAAAGAACTTACTACATTAACAAAAACAAATTAACAAGTTTTATTCTTACATGAAGAAATGTTTAAGTCACTTTTCTTTCTGAAACAGACATATACAACTGCCAGACAGTCAAGTGACTTCCATTGTATAATTAATTATTTGCTACCTGAGTGACAAGAAATTATGGTACAAGAATGAAAAGGAGTGTTCAGCAGTCATGCCACAGTTGATAATAACAAAAGATTAATACATTCATAATTAATTATATTATTGGTGTTCTAATTACTTACTAGTGACTGCAATTTGTGATAATTTCTTCACATAATAATCAACAAGTGCTTGATTATATCAAATCAATTATAATCAGTTACATATCATAAAATTTAGAAAAAAATAACTCATATTATAAATAAATAAAATAAAACTACAGCAAATAACAATAATACTAATATCGTAGTAATAATAATAATATGTGTTAACGAAGGTTCATCAACATCGTGACAGGAGGAATGACAGAGCCAAACGACAGGACGCCATGTTTATTTTCTTCTCTATCTCTTTACATAACAACAATGTCTCTCGTCAACTAACCTTAAGTTAGCTTTGGATTCACCCTCATCACCTCTGTTATTTAGTAAAACAAGGATTAATAATATCAAACATTGATACGGACCAGTTAGAATATGAAGGTTTCCGAATTTCTTTAGTCTATCAAAACTCCTTGAAATCAAAAGTCTAAAGTTAAGGTATTTCAAATTATACCTCTGCTATTCAAATATATATATATGAAATAATTAAAAGGCTCACTAAATCATTGGGAGAGCAAATACAAATAAAAATAAATAAACCAATCAGAGTGTATACATTCCTTAATCATAGAAAACTCGTGCAATTGAAGGTAGACCCAAATAAAAGGAACAAATGTCTATTTCCTTCCTAACACACTCCCCATCATAGGAGTACAGACTCCTATTAATCAAGTACAGTAACCTATACAAACATACAGAACTGTACCGGTATGAAATTTCACATCACTTAGCCCTCCAACAGATATATTCAATATTCCTCAAATGAAACATTCTTTGCTAAAATAAATCTGAGTTTATTGAAAAATATGCACTCAATTAAATCTGTACAATTATAGATATTTAAAGAGTTTACTAGACTGAAACAAAATAACATTATGCATGCTCAAAACAAACATGCATCACAGTAAAGATCAGTATAATAATACTCGTGTAATATTTGGAGTTTATATAAGCAAACATAAACCTCAATACACCAAGTAACACTACCTTCTCCAGGGTAGCATTGATCTCATAAAATCAAGCAATGCACTTTTTTATTTCAAAAAATACAAGTATATCTCCACCGGGGCATTCAAACAATAAAGCCAATAGCCATTCTTCCTCATTAGATATACATGTACATTAACCTAATAATCATGATCCATTCTAAATAGACAAATTCATCACAGCAAAACCACAATAAATTTTATTTTTCATTATATACATACGTCTAAGTAATATACGTCTAATCTTACCACAAATCTTTTCACAGATTTATTCAAATCAGCAACACAATATAAGATATTCTATTTCAAATTCACATAAATACTTCTACCAAAAGTCATCAACTCTTATTGCAAGTTCTGAACAGAAACATGCAAAACAACGTAACAAAGCAGTATTTTTCTCTCTAATGGGAAACGCAAACACAAAGTCCATCATCTATTACTGTTTGACACCCATTTAGTGAGAGGCGTACCTGCCTGAGGCAAAACCTCACATGCCTCATTAAACTTATGGGTAGCTTCATCCACACTATCAGCCCCACTCAGCCAATTATCCACATACATATCTTCCTTTAATTCTTGAATTACCTCTGTGAAAGGATACTTGTTTAAATGGTACTTAATTGTGGCATTGAGCAGAAAGGGACTGGAAGTGTTTCCAAAGGGAACCTTCAGAACTCTCATGTGCTTGACCCCATTCTCATCCCTCAACAAAAAACGGTGTACATCTCTGTTTGGTGGATCAACACTTAGATGCAAGAATGCTTTTGTTATATCAGCAGTGAGAGCAATGGGCCATCTCCTAAATCTAAGCATGACTTCTACTAAATCTGGGTTGAGGGAAGGCCCTGTGAGAAGACAGTCATTGAGTGAAATTCCATTGTAACCCTTAGCTGATGCATCAAATACTGGTCTAACTTTAGTACTTATACCGCTGGCCTTAACTACAGGATGATGAGGCACGTAGAATGTGGGATTATTACTCTTAATGTCATTCAAACGAATTTCCTCAATAATACCGTCTTTCTCATATTCTTTAAAGACATTATAGTACACAGCCTTTAACCTTTCATCCTTGTCCAGTCTCACGTGTAACTTATCTAGTCTTTTCATTGCAAGTTTCTCGTTATTCAAAAGAGCATCTTTCATCGACTCGTTTTTCCATGGTAGGGACACTTCATATCTACCCTTAAAATAGGAAACATTCTGGGCAAATTCCTGTATGACAATATTTGACTCAAACTTAGGGTCCGTTTCAATGGACTGGATACCTATGGATAAGTCCCAAAATTTACTTACATCATAGTCTGAAACCTTTGAAATGCATAACATTTGAGGTGAAGTTACTTTTACATTAGGACAAGGATGTGAAGAGTGCCAAACACCAGATAGCACCTACCCGAACACAGACTTCTGAGCTACTACATTCTCCACCTGTAGAGACTCACTTGATATTATGAGACTCCAATAAGCATCTTGACCCACTAATATATCTACTTCTATACTTGAATCATCTTGGTAATTATCTGCAAGAGGTAAGGGGAGTTTAGACATTATTCTTCTAGGTACAGCAGTCCTAAACATGGCTTGACTTATGACTGGTACCTCAACAGCTGTCAGAGTAAGGGGTGCATCATTGCAATCAAGAATTCTCAACTCAAATATATTACTTTGTCTAACATGGGTAGAATTACCACCACCAAATGTAGAGTAAGAAATGGGGTGGCTAGATTTCCAAGTGGGTTTACACTTCTTAACTAAATTACTGGCTACATAGGTCCTATCTCACCCTCCATCAAACATTAATTTAGCTTTCTGAACCACTCCATTTGATCCAACCACTCTCACAGTAGCTGTCCTTAACACAGTGCATGTCTCACCACTATCGGTATGGCTAAACAAGGAAGCTTCAGCAAATTTGACAGCCAAACCTTTACTTTCATCTCTAAACCTTGTGTCTGTATCTATAAATTGTTCCTGGGGAGCTGTTATAGGTGCTGGTTCAACCTTAGTATTATCCACCTTAATACCACAAATGAGAATATGATAGTTACCCTTACATTTTTTACATTTTGCATGACAAGCCTTTGGCAATGTGTCCTTTACCTAATCATCTGAAACACAACCTAGCTGTCTTAATTCTCTCCATACGCTCCTTACCGTCACACTTCTGAGTCTCAAAATATCTCTCAGAAGGATGCTTCTTGTTACAAAACCCACACTGTACTGTTACTCTTTCACCTTCCGGAGATGTGTGTAGGGCAGCAGCAGACGCCACCCTCTCTCTTACTCCTCGTGTCTGCCAGGTTGATCTCTCCTCGGCTGAACTCTGGTTCTGCTTCCTCCCAGTTGTTATGTCCTTGAACACCTCAGATCTCTCCTACCTCTCGATTTCTTGTTTGAGGAAAGTCAGCAGCCATTCAAGATCGCTTTCATGTCCAGCTCCCTGCCGGGCCCACTCAAGACGAATTTCATTAGGGAGACGGGAAAGCATGATGGGAGTTAGGAAGATTTCACACTGCTTACCTGAGACACCTAATGCTTCTAAACTTCTTATGTGTTTCAGTAGCTCATCTCGCAGACTCCAAAGTTGTGCTGTATATTTAGGACCTCTAGCCTTCACAGGAACATAACTAGTTAACAGAGCTTGTACATGAGCAAATATGATTCTCTCTGGCCTGCCGTATCTCTCCTTCAGCAGGTCACAAGCAATTACATAGTTTGCACTCGTCAGTGAGAGCCCTTGAATAACTGATTTGGCCTCACCCTCCAATAACGACAACAAATAAGTAAATTTACTCACGTCAGGTAAATCTGTCTCATCAATGTGCGACTTAAACTGGTCCCAGAAGGCTTGCCACTCGGTGATGTCTCCCTTGAACTTGGACAACTCTAACTTGGGGAGCTTAACTTCAGGTGGCTTGTGACTTGAACTAACACTATGAGCGTCGGATGCGTCTCCTTGAGTGTTCTTGACTAAACTTTCTAAAGTCTCGTTAGCCTTGTACCAAACTTGAAGGGGAGTACACCTGAATGTGTCAGCCACGTTGATACAATCCTCCAGCTCCTTCTAAGGAATAAGCACTTCCAGTTCAGCCTGTTTCTCATCTAAGGTGCTTAGTCTATTATTAAAGACGTCTACAGAGCTCTTGAGCTGAAACTCACTGATGCTGGTCGTCTCTAGCAGGTCCCTCAATGCCTTGGCCTGCCGAGAAACCCAACATCTGGCCGACGTCCTCTGCCGCTGCACCAACTGAAGTGGGTCCATTGACTGAGCCATTCTCCTCGAAATTCTTACTGACTTCTGCCACAATAACTCACAAGGAAGTCTTGACAGCTTCTATTTCCCGGGTCTGGTCACTGGTCACCAAAATGTTAACGAAGGTTCATCAACATCGTGACAGGAGGAATGACAAAGCCAAACGACAGGACGCCATGTTTATTTTCTTCTCTATCTCTTTACATAACAACAATGTCTCTCGTCAACTAACCTTCAGTTAGCTTTGGATTCACCCTCATCACCTCTGTTATTTAGTAAAACAAGGATTAATAATATCAAACATTGATACGGACCAGTTAGAATATGAAGGTTTCCGAATTTCTTTAGTCTATCAAAACTCCTTGAAGTCAAAAGTCTAAAGTTAAGGTATTTCAAATTATACCTCTGCTATTCAAATATATATATATGAAATAATTAAAAGGCTCACTAAATCATTGGGAGAGCAAATACAAATAAAAATAAATAAACCAATCAGAGTGTATACATTCCTTAATCATAGAAAACTCTTGCAATTGAAGGTAGACCCAAATAAAAGGAACAAATGTCTATTTCCTTCCTAACAATATGCCCAGTAATTACTCTATTGTCATAGTTGTATAAAACATTAACAGGAAACTGCAATAAGTGAAATAAAATATGAAATTAGTTTATAAAATACAATTAGACATTAAAGTTTCACTTTAAGAACCTTAAAAGAAATTAGCTTTTCAAGATTGAGAATTCTGGGGAAAAAAAAAATGACAATTGATTTCACATTATCTGAGCCTAAAAATTTCTTCTAAAAAAGCAATAATAATTATTCAACAGCTGCAATGTGCAAAAGCGAATAATAAAGATATGATTTCATGAGCTGTAAATTACTGAACACTCCATTTCATATTGTAAATATCAATTGCAAATGAAATTAAGTTAGATACATACATAAAGAAAACAGAGAGAAGCAAAACATAATAGTTGACTCTCTCCAGAAGAGCTTTGGGGAGAGGTGTATACTGACTTACAACAAAGATTGTATTCATGTCAAAAACTACTATGAATTAAGAAAAAACAAAACTAAGATCACTATTCTTGGAGTGTATATTTATATTGTGCCTATCTGAATTTCATCAAAATCAAATAATAATACTAGATTTGATTATGAATTTTGCATAACCTATTGCTTATCTTGTGCTTTTATGAAAGCACATATAATCATGATTTACAATTCCATAGGAATTCAAAGCCTTATAAGTTAGAATATAAAATATAAATGATGATAATTGAAACTGACACATCTTAAACATCACACCAAAAACTAAATTATAAATAAATACTCTACATAGTTTTGCTAAACTTTTCAAAGTGAGATCGAAATACAGTCTCTTGATCACTGGGTGATAACTCCCAGTCTTCTATTTGCTTCCTGTATGATGGTGCCACATACGCAGTACACAGAAATAAGAGTAATCCAATATTGAACTGTCTTGAGGAAATGAATATTAGAAGAAATACTAACACTGTAATGATACTATATTAGCACTAAGGATGACTGAATTATACAATATAAGCAAGAATAAAAAAAATTACATATATACACAATTGGTTACTTCTTACGACATCACTACCATTGCAATATAAATTGTGAATCAAACTGAAAATAGCATTTTACAATGAACAAACAAGATGAGTAACTTCTACTAATGAGAATATTAATGAACATGATAACATATCTTCCCTTTTGAAATAAATCTATACCAAATGTAAATAAGTATTTTAAACACAAAAATATAAAGAATCAGAAAAGACCTTTAATACGTGAGAGAACCCTAATATCTTAATCAATAACATACTACTAAGAATTAATAGCATTGTAAAATAGCATTTTGCAATGAACAAACGGGCTGAGTAACTTCTACTAATGAGAATATTAATGAACATGATAACATATCTTCCCTTTTGAAATAAATCTATACCAAATGTAAATAAGTATTTCAAACAAAAATATAAAGAATCAGAAAAGACCTTTAATATGTGAGAGAACCTTAATATCTTAAACAATAACATAATACTAAGAATTAATAGCTCTCTTCTCCAGAATTGTCTTCAACATGAACAAACTTTTGCATTGGAATACAAGCTTTCAAAAGTCAACCTCATTGTAAGGTTATGATGCATTCCTTGATGGAAACAAATCTCATGAAAAAAGACAAAATCCAGGAGCTTCCACTTCCAGAGAGGTCCATACCGGTTTTTTTTTTTTTACAGAAAAGTGTCTTCAGCAAAGATTGTTCTGTACTTGCTATGCCTTGGTGCTTTTCCAAGGTTTGATAAAATCTAAATAGTAGTGAAGAAATCTCTGGATATTTCCTATGTTGGTAAAGCATTAGTGACACACCAAGTATAAAACAACATTGCTGGAGAAAAGAGCTATGAAATCTTTGGGAGAAGAATCTCTCTAAAGCTCTCTTCAATGGGGATATCTGAAATAAAGGGTCCTGGAACCTTGTGTAATAAGTGCAAACCTTTCTGGTGCTTCACCAACATATATACAGTACTGCACATACAATATATCAAATTATGAACATATCAATATTTATTCTTTATGCTTTGTGTAATAGCAAAGAGTCTGTACCCTAAGTACTGTACAGTATTGCATATGTATGTACTGTACAGTATTCCATATGTATGTACTGAACAGAAGAATTTTCACTTAAACAACTTACGAACAAACTTTAGGAACCTAACTCATTCGTAAGTAGGGGAGGGTCTGTACTTATAAACATATTTAACATATACAGTATATTAATATTTCAAGCCATTCTTTATATCAATGTGCATATTCTGAATAACTTTATCACTAAAAATATATTCGACTCACTCCAAGAAATATCTGTCACTGATTTGATTTTTAAACATTTCTACCAGCATACCCAGTGTTTGAATGCTACCATGCATAAATGGTTCAAGTTTTGATTAATGAAGTAATACAATAACCATAAAAATCTATTTTGTATTCGTTTTATATTTCACTATTTGTCCCAATTTCGGGTTGACACAGATGGACTGAATATGGGGAATAAGGCTGGATATCCTTACTATTGTCCCGGCGTTAGCTCAAACATGTGTCCTTCACCTTCCAAGTAAAGCATTCTACCTCTACGCTACGGTGGTTCTCACCATAACAATACAAAGACAGATATTACACTGGCGAGAACCAGTCACCACAACTACAAAACAATGTCATAATTCACATAATTAATAGCCACCATGATTCCTCTTCTTAAATTCAACACAACAGAACATTTAATATTTAAAATTCATCTAATAACTGCAGTGCGTTACACTGAAGCACAAAGCTTAATTATTTTCCACTTGCTATGAAACCACTATGAAAAAAACAAATACTTAAGAATACTTTCCTCAACATCATATAGATATTTAAGGATTTGGATTAAAGACGTTCACATGAACGGCAGTCACCTAAACCTAAATTAAACTCAAAATGAGAGGAACTAATTTTTCTGGAACTAACATTAACTGTCTTCGTATATAGGAAATTTTCTATTGCCTTAAACTATAACAAAGTACTTCAAAAAATACTATTAAGATTATTTCAGACTGCTTTGAGGGACGGTATGGTGACGTGTTGATATAAAATATGGGGTAAAATTCTCATAAATATTTTCTCACAATCTACAGACAATTTTCCATCTAAAATTAAAGAGAGAAAAATACAGAAGCCTGTACTGCACTTGCTTCCAATTGGTTATGTCTCCTGAGATCCTAAGATCCAGGATTAATTGCAAAGAAGTCACTGCAGTATTAGACAGGCACAAGGGACGTCTGTTTTCCTTGGTCACTTCCTGAAATATAAGGTAAGTTAGGTACCACACTGAGAAATACACTAATCTCCTGTAGCAAGCCATACAGAGTATTGTAAAGCATATATATGTCGATATATTATATACATCTATATTATAAAACATATTCTATAGCATTAGTAATAATGATAATGGGCACTATGTCTTTTTATTTATACTGCATTCCAAATGGCATCCGTAATAAAATCTGTAAAAATTTTATTTGTTTATCTACTAATTATTTGATGAAGAAAATTTTACTAGGTTTTATAAAATAAAGAATGAGACAGTAAGCACGATACTAAAGGGGGGCTTGAGTACCAAATCCATCTTATAATAGTGTTAAAATTCAGTCAATGATAGTAACAAATGGAAAGTCTATTAGAAGTTTCTATCTTCATCCCCCCTAAATATGTTCCATTAAAAAATGATGCTCCAATTCTCTAAATAAAGCCAGTGTCTTAAAAAAAATGACTAAAACCAAAGCTTTCTCTCTTTCTCTTATTGTAGCCTTATTTGTATTCCCTGTACATATATACTTCCTTTCTCTTTAATGTCATATCCTGCTGATGCCAGCTTTATCATACTTTGTACATCCTCACCTTTATTGTTCAATGAAATGGAATAAAATTCAGGGAAGTTGGGATTGGCAGCCCTTGTTTTCCCATCCCTTTTCATTAACTCTTATGAAATGCCCAGAATATGGATGAGGAATTATTTCCCCCCAAAGCACAGGAGACAGACCTACTCAAGTCTTATGATGAATAAGTCATACAAAACAACACAAAACCTAATCACCTGAATCACCTAAACTGCAACACACGTGGAACACACATGGAATTTCTTCTCTCTCAAAATCAAGTACACAATTACTCTGCAAAAGAAACAGAAGCCGTGTAGGAGAGTACAATAAAACCAACTAATCCCGACAATTTTCTTAAAATTTTTAATGTGTTTGAATGAATGTTACCTAGAACACTGTCGAAAATTACTGGATTTTTTTAGCTTAGGTTAGGTTAGCAAACATTTTCCAAAAGATTTCAAGGTCAAAATCATTCAGAGAAAATGCAAAACCATGGGAAAAATATAATTTGCACCTCCAAATTGAAGAGGTAGCAACTGTAAAAATTTTCTATGAAAATAAAAAAGATTGGAACAACTATTGAACATGGCACTCTATTCAAATTTGTAAATAAATAAATTTATGTTAATATTATTTTATTATCTATTACATAAAATATTAACCCAAAAATGTTAGAAATATGGGATTATATATACAGCAATCCCTCGCTATTTTGCGGTTCACCTATTGCGGATTCAGTGCATCGCAGATTTTTTTGGGGGAAAAAAAAAAATAAATAAAATAAAAAATAAAAGATTATTGTGACACCAGGATGGGCCAAAAATGATAAAATAAAACATACTTTATCAGGTTGTAAAGAGAAACAAAGATGGAGAGTGTAATGACCTGTCAGATGTGAAGGGATTATAAAAGATGTGTAATGAATATCCAGCTCTCTGCTGGGTTTTAATATACTTCTGCATTACTTTCATGATGTCTATTCCAATAATTCTGCTTAGATCTTATTATTATTATTATCATTGGCAACAATATTTTCCTTTGATGATGACTGTGGAGATTATTATCATCATAATCATTCTTATTATTATTAAGGGCTCATCATTGTTTGTACATCTGTTGGTTTATTTACTTTTAGTAACTGTGTAAAGTGCCCCTCCCTAGTTGGCTGGGACAAAGAGAGTGTGGGGGGTTGGGTAGAATAGAATGTGAGAGAGAGAGAGAGAGAGAGAGAGAGAGAGAGAGAGAGAGAGAGAGAGAGAGAGAGAGAGAGAGAGAGAGAGAGAGAATCTTTAAGTAACTCTTGTTCATTCAACCAAAACTACATTATTTATAGTAAAAATAATGGTTTTATTACTAATTCGTAATAATAATGATAATAATAATAATAATAATAATAATAATAATAATAATAATAATAATAATAATAATAATAATAATAATAATAATAATAATAATAATAATAATAATCTCCCCAATCATCATCAAAGGAAAATTATTGTTGCCAATAATAATAATAGTAATAAGATCTAAGGAGAATTTTTAGACTAGACATCATGAAAGTAATGCAGAGGTATAGTAAACCCAGCAGAGAGCTGGATATTCATTACACATCTTTTATAATCCCTACACATCTGACAGGTCATTACACTCTCCATCTCTGTTTCTCTTTACAGCCTGATAAAGGCAGTTTTATTTTATTATTTTTGGCCTGTCCTGGTGTCACAATCATCTTTAATTTTTTTTTTTTTTTTTTTTAAAGGTGTTCCTACTTCGCAGTTTTCCTGTCTAGCGCCGGATCCCGGAACCGAACTACCGCAATAAGGGGGGGCTTACTATATATATATATATATATATATATATATATATATATATATATATATATATATATATATATATATATATATATATATATATATATATATATATATATATATATATGAATAATTTTTACCCCGACCAGGATCTGAACCTAGGTCATATAAGCACTATGCCAAGGCACTACCAACTACACCACAGAAGGTTTTAAAAGGGAAACACACCTTACAGCTTTTATCTGCTATACAAAGGATGAACACATTCTATCTGAATGCCACTCTGTTCATATTACAGTTTCCCCCAACCTCACTCGTGGCTTCGTTTGCACATTTAATACATCTCCCAATCTCATTTGGGACCAATAATACTCTAAGCAAATTACCATATAAGAAAACAAATTATTTTTACCCCGACTGGGACTTGAACCTAGGACACTACTGTGCTATCGTGGTACTTGACCAATGGCATTATAAGCATCTATACATATATGATGGTTTCACAAAATATAAGAAAATTCCTAGAAAAATATGCCTGTAAAGGGATAATGAACCAGACATTTCCTTATATCTAACTTAGGCTTTTGCAGGCCACAGGCCACATATTCGGTGCTGTGTCTTTAGCCTATGTACTGTACCGTACATAGGCTAAAGACACTTAACTAACACATTAAACAAACTATACAGTATCAATGAATATTAATACAGCAATAATAATGAAATAATACAGTACAAAATAGTAATACATACATTAATATTTGAGTAGATAATGGGTAGGTTTTTGTCAGTAACTCGGTAGTTCGTAAGTAGGGGAGCTTCTGTAAATACAATGGATGAAATCCTCTGGGAAAAGGATTGTCAAAGCATACACATTCACCTGAAGCTAATATAACATCCTCACTCCTCTTAGCTCTTTGGGAATTAAGGGTTGCCACAATTTCCACCCACCATCCTACAAAGGTCATCTACTTGTCAAGGGGGCATGAATCTTGTGCTGTGAGGCAAAAAATATTAAAATACTTCAATGAAATAAACAAAACTTACTTTAACCATAACTTATTATTCGAGTAACAGTATGTATACTGGCAAAGAGAGAAGCAACATGGGGTATTATGGCTTATGTTGCATGAGTAATCGTGGCCAGCTCTATAAAATCAGATCAATCTTTTCTCTCTCTGCCCATCTGCTCAGCCAAAGAAGTTTTGTCCATGACTGTTTTTGCAAGAAGAGCAGCATAAATGAGGAAAACAACATTATAAAACATCACTCCAAAACCTCTAATCAATTGCATTATGACAACAGAAGATAGATTAAAAACATTAATTTATTCAACTACAAAATTATTTACACCAAGCACTGGCAATTCCCGCAATGGTGCTCAATTTCATAATGCATTGACTGTCCATTCCCTGGAGTTAATCAACAAAGTTGAGAGGGGGGGAAGTGTAAAATGGAATAAGGACTTCTCCCTCATCTTTAACTCATGCAAGTATCAATCTAGTTGCCAATCAAGACAAAAAGAGCCATACACAACCACAAAATATTTTATATTATTTATATTTTTAAACGTATTCATCAGCTGATACTGGGGGGGGGGGAACAATGCTAAATATAGGAAGGCACAATGGCTCCAATTATAAGCTACCCATTGTCACTCCTCTCAGAAGTTTATTGGGGAAGTGAAAAAGATAAAAAATGCCATTCCTTACATCCCAT
>JAXCGZ010006464.1:37500-40265 GCA_037179515.1 Halocaridina rubra
ACAGAGACTAAGTTGAGTGAGGACATAATCAGTGTCACAGTTTTTCCTAAGGTCTTCAGAATATTAAGGGTTGAAAGATCTGAGAGGACTGGTGGAGAGATAGCACTGCTCATAAGTGAAAGGATTCAAGTTGAAGAAATAAACTTGGCTATAGAAAGTGAGTTCAAGGAATTTCTTGTTGCTCGCATAAATACTGGGTCAGAGAGCATTGTAATAACTGTTGTATATAACCCACCAAGGAACCAGAATAGGCTTGAAGTTTATGAGGAAAGTCATATAGGTACTATTGAAGTCATAAACTCAGTTGTTGACTTGGCACGGGAGAAAAAATGTAGGATTTTGATTATGGGAGATTTTAATCATAAAGAGATAGATTGGATAAATCTTGACCCACACAGTGGTGAGGACTCATTCGGGGCAAGATTCCTACATTGCGTACAAGGGAATTTCCTACACCAACATGTAATGGAACCAACGAGGGCCAGGGGTGTGGATGAGCCATCACTACTTGATCTAGTATTCACAGATAATGTGTTGGATATTGAAAAAATTGAGCATGAACCACCAATTGGAAAGAGTGACCACTGTGTGTTGTTGATGGAGTATATAATTGAAGATATTCTGCCTGAGAGTAGAGGCACTCAGGACATGAGGAGGAACTATCCGAAAGGAGATTACATCAAAATGAATGACTTTTTGCAGTTATTGACTGGAGAACCTTATTTTACAGCAAATCTTTACAAGAAATGTATGACATCTTTTGTGAGAAATATGGGAAGATAGTAGATTGCTGCATACCTGTCACCAAAGTAGGTGTAATTCATGCCAGAGAGAAATGGTTCGATAATGGGTTTAAAAGAGCTAAGGAGTGGAGAGACAAATGCTGGAAAAAATATAGGAGGAGAAAAAACATAAATGCCTGGCAAACCTACAAAAGAGCAAGAAATGACTACCTAAGTAAAAGGAGAGAGGCAGAGAGAGACTATGAGAGGGACATCACCAGGAAGGCTAAAAAAAATCCCAAGCTTTTCCACAGCTTTATCAGAGGAAAACTGAAGGTAAAAGAACAGGTTTTAAGGCTAAAGAGAGCGGATGGAAGCATCACTGAGACGGATGAAGAGATCTGCAAAGAATTGAACAAGAAGTTTCAGTCAGTATTTACAGTAGAAAATACCCCACCCCCTCAGATTGCAGAGATAGAAGCTCAAGGGCCGGTATTAGAAAACATCAACCTTACAGCCACAGAGGTATGCAAAGCGCTGATGGATTTAGATGTTCATAAAGCTACAGGTCCTGATGACATATCCCCTTATGTGCTTAAAAAATGCGCAAACTCAATACCAGTGGCACTAAGTATCATATTTAAAAAGTCACTGGAGTCAGGGGAGATTCCAAGATGCTGGAAACAAGCAAATGTGATACCTATCTTCAAAAAGGGAAGGAGGGATACGGCTCTGAACTATAGACCAGTTTCCTTGACCAGCATAGTTTGCAAAGTTATGGAGAAACTACTAAGGAAACATATCTCTCTTCACTTGGAATCCTTCAACGTTTTGTCAGTGAGGCAACATGGCTTCAGAGAAGGTAGATCAACAGTAACAAACTTATGATTACTAAGTCAAGGCGCTACCACTACACCACAGAAGGTTAAAAAAAAAAGATTCATGTTTTCACATATGTAATGTGCTTAATTGATTATTTCATGGCCCGAATGAGATTGGGAATTGAATTAAATGCTAAAATGAAGCCACGAGTGAGGTTGGGAATCTGTAATATGAACATAGTGGCATTCAGTTAGAATGTGTTTATTCCTAAGTATAGCTATAAGGTTGGATTCCTTTAACCTTCTGTGGTGTAGTGGTAGCGCCTTGACTTAGTAATCATAAGTCCTAGGTTCGAGTCCCGGTCGGGGTAAAAAAAAAAGATTCATGTTTTCACATATGTAATGTGCTTAATTGATTATTTCATGGCCCGAATGAGATTGGGAATTGAATTAAATGCTAAATTGAAGCCACGAGTGAGGTTGGGAATCTGTAATATGAACATAGTGGCATTCAGTTAGAATGCGTTCATTCCTAAGTATAGCAGATATAAGCTATAAGGTTGGATTCCTTTAACCTTCTGTGGTGTAGTGGTAGCGCCTTGACTTAGTAATCATAAGTCCTAGGTTCGAGTCCCGGTCGGGGTAAAAAAAAAAAAAAAGATTCATATATATATATATATATATATATATATATATATATATATATATATATATATATATATCGCCACGGTCTGAGGTTAGCAAAGGCATGCACTCAGCGTAAGGATTACATCTGCCAAAACCAGTCCTTCGCAAGAAGGCAACCGTCCTAGCCCTTGGTTGATAAGGGAGTCCGTGACGTAAAACCGGAACAGAACAGAACATATATATATATATATACACATATATATATATATATATATATATATATATATATATATATATATATATATATATATATATATGAAATCTCAATATATATACAATGAATATGTAAATTTCGTGTAACATTTCTTCACCAGAAAAACTTGAGAGGAGTAAAATTAGGTGTTAAGTAATTTCCAGTAACGAATCAAGTAAATAAAGCTACTCTCTGTACATCAAAATTTCCACAAATGGCTAAATTAGGTTAGATAAAATTAGGAGGTAATTTAGCATTGTTTGATTCCAAATAAACTAAAGAAAAAATAATATATATCAGATGTATGCCTGAAATAGATATCTACAAGATTAAAGGCACAGA